>JAWPHD010005309.1:0-166281 GCA_037043455.1 Cyrtodaria siliqua | reverse complement strand
AAGGAAAGTATAACGCATGCATTATATGTAGACGATTTTTAATAATGGGTTAGTTTGTGGAGGCTTTGTTCAAGTCACATACATGTAGTCGTCGATATGGAGATGACAGGAAGGTTAAGTGACTGAAGAATTAAAAGATACTGTATGATTAGAGATAAGTAAGATATACATTAGTATACATGTTAAAGGGAACATTGTCAAGTATTTTCAGTTAAACGATTTACACCTGAGCTATTACAAAGGGAATTTCAGTGACCATGCTACAATATAATATAAAAGTCATATTTACTTAAATTTTACAATTGATTATCATATGGGCCCTATTTATGTTCATGTTTTAGTTGTATTCAGGCTCATGTCGTTAAGGCAATCAACTTTGCATTTTAAATGAATTACAAGTGATCTGATAGAAAATATTTATTTTCTTTAATTCTTTACTTCATTACAATACTCAAATATAAATGGGTGCCGAAACGTCTAGGGTAAAAAAAAAATAGATGCCGAAATGGTTTGATGCCGAAACGTCTAGATGCCGATTCGTCTAGGTGTCGAAATGGTTTGGTGCCGAAACGTCCTGAATCGATCTTGATTACACAGACGCAAAAACAAGAATTGTCTGCAGGTATGAAAGCACTAATTATTTTTCCCATAGACACCAATGTTAAAGTGTCACAAATTAATGATTTGCTGCAAATTCAACTCAAGTATGGATAATGCAGCAGTGTAATGTTCATATATAAAACTATTTTTCCACTTGAAAAATCACCAGAAAACGTGGGGTCACAAGATATGTAAGAAAGTTCTTGTTTGTTTACTAAACAGGTCAAGGGTACAGCTGTTTTTATTGATCGACTGTTTTCATGGCTCACAAAGTGTACGCATAGAGTCGAAATGTCGAAAATGTTCATCAGTGATCCAGTAAAACCTATTAATACGCTTCTTATACATATAACCACAAAATAGAATAGAAATGGACAGTTTTCCCCTACTTATAATGCTCATTTCCATCGAAAAAGGAGGGATTACTTTTTATTATAGGAACTACATTCGACTACACCTCGGAGGTTTACATGTAATTGGTGGTGGTAAACCTGCATTTATTAATAAGCATTGTTCATGTACTGATCATTGGGACCCTGCTTTTATTAGACTAATATAGTATATACACAATAGTTTTCGTCTAGAAAACTAATTAAGTAGGAACTTATAAGTCAACCAGGGTTTTTCAAATTTATCAAATGCAATACATTTTTTCAGTTTGATATATCTATTTAATTTGCGGTTTGAAATTTACGAACAGTGGTAATCTTCCATCTAACTTGCATTTATATATGAAGTATTTTGCATGCATTTAAAACAATGTCATACTGACTAGACCCAAACATGATTTCTTTTGTAGTCCATTCCGGTTGGATTGTTATATTATTGTCATTGCAAATAATCTTAAAAATATCCCAAAATGTTTTAGTATATTTCCATCCCCAAAATAAATGTGTAATGGTTTCTGGAGACTCTGTACAGGTGTAACACGCCCATTGATTTTTGCATTGACTTGTGTACGTTTTGAAATTCAAATGCAGTGTTGTCATTCATACCTGGGCCCAATTTAAACAAGAATAACTTACCTGTTCATCCAATATAACATCTAAATTGCAAGAAAATCACCAGAAAAGTGGGGGTCATGTATCTTCTAAGAAACATTTTTACTGTTGAATTTGTAGACTGCCGAAAAATATCAACAATAATATGCCGATTTACTGTATTCATACACTTATGTTCATGTAAGATTTTTTTTTTTAAGAACAGTTTTTAACATGAAAATCATTATAAAATATCTCAAATACATTACCAATGTGATATAAACCAACACTGGCACTCTAAATTAGTGAAAATGCCTTTTTTTAGTAAAAGAAATGAGAATTATTTATCAGTAGCCATTATGCGACTACCCCAGGCAAGCACTTCCTGTTTTCCAATGGGTGTGCTGCACCTACAGAAGCTACACGTTTCTTTCTTTATATCCTCCGCATGCGGAGAGTCATACAGACATTACATATAATTACAGTACAGAGTATATGAATATGCAATAAAACATAGAAACAAATGAATAAAGAGAGAAAGAATGACAAGCAAAAAATAGTAAATAAAGGATATGTGCAATGTTCCTGAAAGCAGCATATACTTATTGCCACAATAATGAAACAAACACAAAACACAAATGTTAACTAGATTCTATCTAATATTCAAGTATTTGGTGTATTTGAACAGGAACTACATTATATTATAACATAAATAGTTGCGATTAATATCACGGACGCTTGCGCTCCTGTTAATGAATGATAAACAGAGACCATGCTTTGATAATACTCTAAGAATGATGCGTATTCATAGACAATGAGATACATCATTCTTTCACACGGAGCACCTAACTGAACGGCGAGTCGGTCTATATCAGCAAGCCCGGTTAACAATGTAAACACTTCCTCACCAAAATATTGGCGATTGTGACTTAAAGCATCATTACGAGTTTCCACAAAATAACTGCATTCAAACATTGCATGTTTAACATCACCAGTATATATCAAACCACACAGTGAGCAAAGTTTTTCTGTGTTAGATTAGCACATTCTAGACAACATGTTTATAACATTTTTACAACTATGATTAATTTTTGGATTAATTCGGCACAAACGCCATACAATACTTTCACCAAACACTGGTTGAATACAGCAAAAATCGTTCACTTCAACTGTATGAACGCGGAGGTACCAATTTACCTCTTCAAGCATGTTTACGCATTTGTTTAGTAAACGTTTCCATACAAACTTGGAAGGAAAATTGCCAGTTTCTCTATACTTTACTAGATATTCAAATATATTATACTTTCGCAAAGTTACACATATATCTTTAAAATATCCAGTTTGGGTATTTTAATTTTCTAAATACGAGCATAGGCGAAGTAGAAAAATATCTTTGATTTTGGAGTAAATGGATAAATTGCATAGCTGCCCAAATAAGGTTAGTTTTTTTTGTCAATTTCTGACTCCAGGGAATTTAACCCTATAAGCCCCAAAGCAATATCTCTGTTCGTGTTCTTTTACCAACTGGCTGCATACATTTTACACAGAATCGATGACTTCTTTCAAGAAATAAAATATCGCTATCAGACAAATTATACCACAGCTCGGAACCGTATAAACCTTTAGGTAACACAATTGTTTTATCATTATTTTAGCAGTGTATGGATGAATACACCCCATCGTCATGAACACCACAGCAACCTAGACTCAAGAGAGTACCTTTACTTTTTGCATTTGCATCTTTCATATTTACAGAGAAATTCAAATATTTATTAAGTGGTTATAATTTTCGACTTCATTGACGAAATCATTTCCTACTTTCCAAATTCTGGAAGAATTATTGTATTGCTGTTTCGACTCGTTGCGTACCATTACGGCTGATTTAGACGCATTGTACTCGTATCCCCACTTACAAGAGTATTTATACCATGTTTCCGTCATTCGGTCCATGCCGTTTTTTGTAAGCGACATCAATGTCATGTCATATGATGATACTGTGCACGGTACTGGAACGCCTTTAATACAGAAACCTGCATGCGTGACTTCCACTTCTTTTATAAGCTCATCAATGAAGCATAAGTAGAGTCAAGGCGAGCTAATGCCACCCTGTCTAGTACCAATGTTGACAGGGAAAACATCTGATTTATGTCCTTTGTACCAAACACAACTTTCTAGTTCTTCGTGAAGACTAACAAATGCTTTCCATAAGTGTTGGTTGAAACCGCGTTTATGAAGTTGGAAAAATAACCCATCGTGCAAAACTTTATCGAATGCCGTCTTCACGTCGAAAAAACATATAACCAATTTACTAACCCCCCCCCCCCCTCCCCACCCCCCCCCAAGCATAGACGAAGACAGTGTTATTGCTCGATAGTTTGCCGGGTCGTCTTTCCTTTTGCGCCCTCCTTTGTGTAGAGTTATTATCAAACCAGACTTCATTTTCTTCGATATATGTGAGAATATGTACCCCCCCCTATTGCTCGATAGTTTGCCGGGTCGTCTTTCCTTTTGCGCCCCCCCCCCTCCCCCCCCTCCCCCCCCCCCCCCCCCCCCCCCCTATTGCTCGATAGTTTGCCGGGTCGTCTTTCCTTTTGCGCCCTCCTTTGTGTAGAGTTATTATCAAACCAGACTTCATTTTCTTCGGTATATGTGAGAATCTGTACCCCCCCTATTGCTCGATAGTTTGCCGGGTCGTCTTTCCTTTTGCGCCCTCCTTTGTGTAGAGTTATTATGAAACCAGACTTCATTTTCTTCGGTATATGTGAGAATCTGTACATATAGTTATACAACTTTACAGAATTTCGAAAGTCCATATCAAACGTTGGTTTTACGTCATCTTTGTAAAGATTACAAAAATACTTGCCCCACTCATCTGCAATAGAACTCGCATTACGGTAAGTATTACCATCAAATACCATCTCGGAATTACACGCTCAATTAGCACGGGATTTTCTAGAGTTTATCAACATCCAAAAGTAGCCAGAATCAACATCAGCAGCATTATCTATGTCTTCATTTAGTGAATTTAAATAATGTTCAGATCGAGTCCTGTGATGTTTTCTAAACTCCCTATTAGCGTCCTTGTATGCAGTGTAACTATTGCATAAAAGACCTCTTGGTTTCCCTCATTGGTCCAGATATGAAGTTTTTGATTCATTAGATAGTGCAGCTGTTTTAATTCTTCATTCCAGTAGGTCATTGAGTACTTTCATTGTGGCTTTCTAAGCTATTGTTTTTTTGTATTATATTTACACGAGCATATTTGTGTTTTACTTATATTGCCTATTGAAGTTGCCTTGTTGGTTAGAGATTAGATCATGGCGGGGATTTCTTTATTTACACTGTCCTGTTTTAATGGGATGACAGTAGGATAAGTGTGGGGTTTGGTGCACCCTAGAACCGATTTAAACCCCCAGTGGCCTACTTTGCCACTGACCGTTCCAAGGCGGTAAGCCCTATTGTCTACCCTTTTGTGTTTGTGATGTCGTTTGCATTTATTATTGCTTTTGCCTTCTTGTTTCGTGTTTGTTTCGTGTTTGTTTCTGTGTTTTGTGGTTGCCTGTCCTCCTTGAATGCTACTTTCCCCGTCCGATCTTTATATATTTCTAAGTACGGTCGATATTTTGATTTAGGGAACGAACGTTCTGAAGCTTTATATAATACATCACAAATGCTATCATATAGCATGTCTATGGTGTTCCGTCCGTCTGTATGTGTTAAAGGTTCCATATACTTAAACGTTTGATACTTCCTGCTCGTATGCTGATAATTGATATACCGTAACATTGTTCCATTTAATTGTTTTACGACACTCGTTTTTGCCTAAGAACGCATGACCTAGTTTTGAGATATTGATATTTACCAATATTGGTCTATGATTAGAAACATTTAACGAGCAATCATTTAAAATCTCACACATATTAATAAGATCTAACATTTCTACTGGACATAAAATATGGTCAATTAACGATTCCTGTTGACCGTTGTATGGAACAGAAGAAGAATCAACACATTTAGGAAGAGTGTTAACCGCAACAAGGTTATTGTCAGACATAACTCCTCAAGATATTTGCCTCTTCCATCAGTCAATTTAATAAAATGTCTACCCTGTAAATGACAATTATAATCACCAAAAATAATAAGTTTACCATACGTGTATACTATTTCATTAAGTTTTTCAATATATGATCTAAAATATTCCATACTGTAATTGCTACAAGGAAAATATATCTGTATAATAAACATAAGAGTACCATTAAACAGTTCAAGTTGAATTCCAATTAGTCCTATCTTCATCAATACAGTTATTGCAACTTATTTTTTCACTAAGACTTTAAACCATATTGCCCCCATTTGGCTATAGATGTTGAATGTACATTTGATTCATTAAGTATATCATAAATGGGACGACAGCCTTTCTGAGCGCTTGTTATAAGGGACACTACTAATGGGCAAATTGGATTTTCTAAATTAATGGCAAGATTAGAGATTTTTTTTGTTTTTGAAGATAGTCCCGTATTGCTGCAGTCATACCTTCATATTCTAAAAAATGCGACTGTACAGCAAACTTTTCGATAAATAGTGTAAAAGAGAAAAGATTACCATTGTTATCCATTATATCATTAATAAATAAAATACCTTTATCATACCATCTTTTATAAAAAGCGCATGATCTTCCAATCTTAATGTTATTAACATAATCTTAATTTGTGTTTCAATATCGCACTATGCACATCACACACATGGGGTTTTAGCACACACGATGGATTCACGCGTCGTATTAATATTTTGTAAAAGAAGACGTGTACACCACAAAACATAGGCGCCATTTAAATACCTGTTTAACGAAAAATTGAAAGGCAGTGTTTCATTTCCAAACAATTACATGGTTATTTAACTAATTGGAATTGTTGCGGATATATTTTGACGGAAATTGATAAAGGAATTCATCACAGGTTCTTTTTTACACCCTTCAAAAATCAAACAAAAACAAAAACAAAACAGCAAACAGTTGATTTACTTTTCTAAACTGTCCAACGATATAATACTGACAGAACGTAGCATTGCGTATGACGATTTTTCAAGAAGTAATGGATCATATTTAATTTTTTTTCTATTTGCAGGCATATCAATGCTCTGGAAAATGCTACTTCCCGCTGAGCGACCATTTAACACCATCGAACCACGCCATCATATTTAATGTCACTGACGTCTTTTTTCTATTTGCGGGCATATCAATAGTCTGGAAAATGCTACTTCCCGCTGAGCGACCATTTAACACCATCGAACCACGCCATCATATTTAATGTCACTGACGTCTTTGTTCTATTTGCGGGCATATCAATGCTCTGGAAAATGCTACTTCCCGCTGAGCGACCATTTAACACCATCGAACCACGCCATCATATTTAATGTCACTGACGTCTTTTTTTTATTTGCAGGCATATCAATGCTCTGGAAAATGCTACTTTCCGCTGAGCGACCATTTAACACCATCAAACCACGCCATCATATTTAATGTCACTGACGTCTTTTTTCTATTTGCAGGCATATCAATGCTCTGGAAAATGCTACTTCCCGCTGAGCGACCATTTAACACCATCGAACCACGCCATCATATTTAATGTCACTGACGTCTTTTTTCTATTTGCAGGCATATCAATGCTCTGGAAAATGCTACTTCCCGCTGAGCGACCATTTAACACCATCGAACCACGCCATCATATTTAATGTCACTGACGTCTTTTTTCTATTTGCAGGCATATCAATGCTCTGGAAAATGCTACTTCCCGCTGAGCGACCATTTAACACCATCGTACCACGCCATCATATTTAATGTCACTGACGTCTTTTTTCTATTTGCGGGCATATCAATGCTCTGGAAAATGCTACTTCCCGCTGAGCGACCATTTAACACCATCGAACCACGCCATCATATTTAATGTCACTGACGTCTTTTTTCTATTTGCGGGCATATCAATGCTCTGGAAAATGCTACTTCCCGCTGAGCGACCATTTAACACCATCGAACCACGCCATCATATTTAATGTCACTGACGTCTTTTTTCTATTTGCGGGCATATCAATGCTCTGGTAAATGCTACTTCCCGCTGAGCGACCATTTAACACCATCGAACCACGCCATCATATTTAATGTCACTGACGTCTTTTTTTTATTTGCAGGCATATCAATGCTCTGGAAAATGCTACTTTCCGCTGAGCGACCATTTAACACCATCAAACCACGCCATCATATTTAATGTCACTGACGTCTTTTTTCTATTTGCAGGCATATCAATGCTCTGGAAAATGCTACTTCCCGCTGAGCGACCATTTAACACCATCGAACCACGCCATCATATTTAATGTCACTGACGTCTTTTTTCTATTTGCAGGCATATCAATGCTCTGGAAAATGCTACTTCCCGCTGAGCGACCATTTAACACCATCGAACCACGCCATCATATTTAATGTCACTGACGTCTTTTTTCTATTTGCAGGCATATCAATGCTCTGGAAAATGCTACTTCCCGCTGAGCGACCATTTAACACCATCGAACCACGCCATCATATTTAATGTCACTGACGTCTTTTTTCTATTTGCAGGCATATCAATGCTCTGGAAAATGCTACTTCCCGCTGAGCGACCATTTAACACCATCGTACCACGCCATCATATTTAATGTCACTGACGTCTTTTTTCTATTTGCGGGCATATCAATGCTCTGGAAAATGCTACTTCCCGCTGAGCGACCATTTAACACCATCGAACCACGCCATCATATTTAATGTCACTGACGTCTTTTTTCTATTTGCGGGCATATCAATGCTCTGGAAAATGCTACTTCCCGCTGAGCGACCATTTAACACCATCGAACCACGCCATCATATTTAATGTCACTGACGTCTTTTTTCTATTTGCGGGCATATCAATGCTCTGGAAAATGCTACTTCCCGCTGAGCGACCATTTAACACCATCGAACCACGCCATCATATTTAATGTCACTGACGTCTTTTTTTTATTTGCAGGCATATCAATGCTCTGGAAAATGCTACTTTCCGCTGAGCGACCATTTAACACCATCAAACCACGCCATCATATTTAATGTCACTGACGTCTTTTTTCTATTTGCAGGCATATCAATGCTCTGGAAAATGCTACTTCCCGCTGAGCGACCATTTAACACCATCGAACCACGCCATCATATTTAATGTCACTGACGTCTTTTTTCTATTTGCAGGCATATCAATGCTCTGGAAAATGCTACTTCCCGCTGAGCGACCATTTAACACCATCGAACCACGCCATCATATTTAATGTCACTGACGTCTTTTTTCTATTTGCAGGCATATCAATGCTCTGGAAAATGCTACTTCCCGCTGAGCGACCATTTAACACCATCGAACCACGCCATCGTGCAGACGACCCTGCATACATACTACCCCAGGCAGACAACCAGGGCCTGCTGTGTTCCTACCAAGCTTAATCCCATCTCTATTCTGTATATAGATGCACTTGGTGTGGTCACCTATAAGTTTAAGTACGATGGAATGGTTGTCGCCGAATGTGGTTGCCGGTGAGAGTGAGCAGTCAGTGATCAAGTGGACACTTCAAGCTTCAGAATGAATCGTCATTTGCGAAGGTCTTTACACACTGTTATTTGTAGTTTGATAGAAGCATTAGAGTGTTTCATACTCTTTATGGACGTATGGAAAGTTTGAACAGCTGTTTGAACAACGTACTATTATAAATAATACGCAATGCTGTGTAATTTGATTTAATTTAATTCATCTGAACATGTTTTAATTTGGATAAAAAGGAGAAATGTCGAAATAAAACATTAACAGATTCCTATTCCAGCAACTTTGTAATGTTGAAAAAAACCCACTATTTTCCCAACGGATTACAAATAACTCATATACGTATACATTTAACAAACGGCTAACAAAGCCAACCGCGAATCCAGCACCCAAGGATATGGGAAGAATAAATAAAAAGTTAATGTTGTCGTTGCAGCTTTGTATGAGTAATCTTCCTCAGTAAGGTTTTCGCAAACCAAGCTACGTAGATCTTTCTCAAAGTTATATCGACGTAAAGAAAAACTACTGGAGAATTACAAGCTTTTCTGCGACTAGGAATATCACAAAAAGTAGATATAAAAATCGAACAGGAAAAGAAGCATTCAAGACGACAGTCAATCACAAACACACAAAGAAACAAAGAACAACTATTTATAAAGATGAATAAAAGCAAGATAAGACATCACAAACACACACGAGTTTACAATAGGGCTACCGCCACGGTCAGTGGAAAAAAAGGCCCTTGGGGGTTTAAGCCATGTTCTAGGGTGCACCAAACCTCACTCTTACCCTGTTGTCATCCCAGTAAACGGGATAGTGATCCCAGTAAACGGGATAGTGTAAATAAAGGTATCCACGCCAGGTTATAATATCTAACAAACAAGGCAACAAACATCAAACGCTACCGTCCTATACGGATTTAGGTAGACGTCATCATAGGGTGATGTTGTAATAGCCCTTGTCGCAGAAGAGCGCAGAAGAGTTCTTAAATGACTTTGATATTTTAAAAGTAGATCAGGATTACGATAATAACATTTTGCAGACGTTTTTCGAAGTTTATGGTAACGGTAGCATTGCTGGAGTAGCTTTTTAGTTATACAAATATTACGAATATTAATGTCCTCAACACGACTACAAGCTCTAGAGAAACGAATCCGTTGAGAAACATAGAACCCTTATTTTATGGAGATGTGGTCTATAAACTTCGGAAATTAAAGGGGTCTGGCGGATTTCCTGACAACATATCAGGAAATTCGTCAGAAAAGAATACGTACGACCTTTTAGTATTGAATTGTCACTACGCTTCACTTTTATCTTGTGCGATGACCGAACAACGCTTACATAAATGAAATCATACCATGCTTTAGTTCCATATAAGAGATGCAAGTGCATTCAACTGGGTCATATGAGACACATGTTTCCTCCGCCAGGTTGCCAAGTGAGATCAAATTTGAATTTCGGCTGTTAAATAATTTCGTAAGTTCCTTCCAGTTTAATTATTTTTTATTGAAATGTGTAGTATGTAAAAATCCGACGACTCGGTAATTTTTCATTGTATACATCCGTAAAAAGAATCAATTTATTGGGGATTGATTGTTTTGAGAGGTAAGTTTTCATGATCTAAATACATTATCAATAAAATACACACATTTAACAACTTAACACATATATTGTTGATCATTTTGAAATGTTTGATAACCAAAATAAACAAACGGAGATAATTAACTTGCACTAGTTTATAAAAAAACATATTCAATTTTCTAAGCAGTGACATCAGAACAATCTGTTTTCGACAGTATTATACAACTGGAAATAATTTACAAATAACTTAGACTTGACCATAAAATGTCATCCAAACTTGTCTCCAGAGCCTTCAACAAATACTGCCGCGCTAACAGGGATGCATGTGTTCGATGTTACTCTGGCGCTCTTTCAGATGTTAACATACCATCGCTAAGCACAATTAACTATATGAATACCTCAATTAAAAAGGTAACAATATCTCCAAACGCATTGGTTTAATTTGTATTATATGTAAAGCGAATTATATTACTCAGTAGAGCTTATGCAACAGTTTTCGACTGTTCATACTTCAGACAGGGCTCTCGCCTGATCCACCACAACACCTGCGTTAAGATCTATAGAAACATACAATTAAATTTGACGCATAGTTTAGATTGTTATGTTGTTAAGGATATATTTTCCTATGATTTGTTCTCAATTTTCTTTTTAATTTAGAAGTCGATACTCCAAAACATGGTAAAGTACTTTCTTGCATACCGGATAAGGCTATACACGTTTTACAAGGGGGATGGAAAGTCTTATCTTTATGGGTAAGGATAAAAGTCAGGCACGCACCAAAATTCGGTATGCAGGGAAACATGCAAAACGTTAGTAGCTGGCGGCGTCAACGCACAACATGTCTCTGATATGCAAGAAAAATAATCTATCATGGGTATTCGGTTAAGATAGGGAATTCCAACCCTCGGTATAAGTGTTTTAATCGGAACCTCGGCAGAGCCTCGGTTCCGATAAAAACACGTATACCTCGTGTTGGAATTCCCTATCTTCACCGGATACCCATGAAAGATTCGCTATCAAACAGGTATTACGTCTGCCTAGAAAGTATCAACAAAAAAACGTTCAGGCATCACGTAAATTTACAAAAAAACGTTTGTGTTCTTGACAACGTACGAGAGAACTATTGTTGGTAAGTACAATACGTACAGTCGGACAGTTTCAGTATTAAGTGCACTCTACTTAACAATCGTTAACATAAGCTTAATATTTTAACCATTATGACCTCTTCAAATATGTTAACTTGATATAGCTCTTTTGCACATTTGTTATCGCTCTAAACAATTGTGAAATGTTAGTTTACTAATAGATCAAATTTAGAACGGAAACGGTTGAAATGAAAGTTATGTCCCTGTGGTCTTTTTCCGCGGTCTCCTGTAACCTTTATGACATAGTCGGCATGTGGTGAAATATCCAGAATAGATCAAAACTCCATAACTTGAAGGCGTGAACGGTAGCAAGCATTTTTCACTACCGTTCATGAACATTCATGTCTCATTCAAACCGAGACGGCAACTCTTTTTGTATTTATCATGTTCGGTGATTTCCAAATTTCTCATTTCATACTCCTTTTTTACAAAGGGACATAACTTTCATGGACATGTTTACATTCAGTTTATCGAGAGTTAGTTCCACATCAGTTGAAAATGCGAATCCTGCTAATGTTTACACAGAAGTGTTTATAGGAAGCCCTGCAATAAAAGACGGCCAAATATGAAGGCAACATGTTTGCGAATGCAAACATAATGAATCATTAGTACCAAGTCCGGATATATAGCACGATTAAACAGATTTAATTAGTCGACACTATTTATGATTAATTTAATAAGTGCTTTCTAAATAACATCATTGCAAATATGTGTTATTTTTTATAGTCCTTATGTGCCTAAAAACGATCAATGAACCGTGGTAATCGGCATCGTCGTAGTCGAACACTTCGTGTACGTGCGCAATTAAAAGATAACGAAGATACATGTTCAAGATAAAAGTTAATAAGATGAACAATATCCATTACCTTGTAGCCAAAGAACTCATGTGAAAAGTCGAATAAGGAAGTATCACGAACGAATTTTATTTATTAACTCGCAAACAGTGAAGTTCACTTGCCAAGAAACATCAAAACAATCTTCATCTGGCGAGCGAAACATCTGTATTTACAACATCTGGCGAGCGAAAAACTGATTTAAAACGACAATATTTATATAGAACAGGGATAAGCTCCGAGTAACGAATAAGGATTAGTGGCCAAAAAACATTGAAAACACATTGTTTCAAGGTGATCTGCCGATTATTTATGCTCCAAATGAAGAAATTCGCGTAATACGATAATCTTTTTTTTTTCATTACTTACACCGCAATGCTTTTCTACCAAGAAACTTCGAGAAACCATTTTCTTAGGATGACCAGACCAAACAAATCTCAACGATAAAGTGACTTGTAGTCACAGAACTCATGTGAAAGGTCGAGTAAGGAATTAAAAGTATCATGAACACATTTTATTTACTAACTGGCACTAATCTGCGAAGTCTACTTGCCAAGAAACATCGAAACATCTTTATTTACATCATCTGGCGAGCGAAAAAAATGATTTAAAACGATCATATTTACATGAAACTGATAAGCTCCGAATAATGAATAAGGAACGAGGAACCAGTCTCTTGTTCCGTATTCGACGGCGAATAAGGAACGGGAGTATTTATTGCAGATGTTTACTTAATTTCGTACATCAGATGGTTTAGTTGCCAAACACATTGAAAACACATTGTTTCAAGCTGATCTGCCGAAAAAGAATGGACTTTAAAGGGACGTGTCTTCTTCGAACTCACTTAAGCTCCAAATAAAGAAATCGCATATTAACTTTTTTCATTACTTACTTTCTTTACTACCAAGAACTTCGAGACAACATTTTTTTAGGATGACCGGACCAAACAAATCTGAACTTTATTTACATCATCTGGCGAGCGAAAAACATTTAAAATGACCATATTTACACAGAGCAGTCATAATCTCCGAATAACGAATAAGGAACGAGGAACCAGTTCCTTGTTCCACATTCGACGGCGAAAAGGGAACGAGCGTATTTATTGCAGATGTTTTTGTTCCGGTTTGCTGATTTTTGACAAAGTTATGGCCCTTTGACATATTTATTTTAAACGGCATGTTGGATTTCTACGAAATTTGGCAGGAAGCATCAGTATAATGTCTAGTTTTGCAAATCGCTGTATATCAATGAAATCTTGGACAAGTTCGAAAACCAGCTAGATATTATTAGTAACGACAGAGTTATGGCCCTTGATTTATTGAAAAATGTTATATTGTATTTTCCTTTGTTAAATCTGTAGGTACTTCATTTTGTATCGGATCTTTATCAAATTTGTTTAGAATGTTAATATCATTAAAAGCTTAAACAATTTGCCTGATTAATATCCATCCATATAATCAATTCCCACACCACCCCCACCCCCACTCCCCAACCCATTTTTATGAAATCTCATTCATAGAAGAAAATGGGACAAATTTAAAAATACCCATCCCAGACTAGACACAACAGACTTATTGCCCATTATAGGTGTGGTTCCAGGTTTCCCGACCGACCCTGTTTTCAGGGGCCCTACCCTAAACATTTATGACCCCTCATAAACGTTATATGTTTTGCATTTTATGTTTCCTTTTCTTCTTTTTGTTTTAAATTATTTTTTCTATCAGTCCTGTATCTGATGATATCAAAAATTATATAGTTAAGTTTATTTATTTATTTATTGCGTATAAAAGCATACTGAAAAAAAAGACAAAATATAAAATATTTTTAGAAAATAAAATATTTCCCTACCTACCCTATTTTTTTGAGCATGTAATAGAAACCACACATATAATTGTAATTGGCCTGATTACCAGGTGAACAATCTAGGACCATCCTGGCCCTCTTGTTTTATTATTATTATTTTAACTTATTATTATTATTATTATTATTTTAAATATATATATATATTTTTTTTTAAACGCCGTGTTGGATTTGACGAAACTTAGCAGGAAGCATTGGTATGATGTCTAGTTGTGCATATTGCGTTTCTTTCCAGTGCGTTGATTTTTGACGGAGTTACGGCCCTTGGCATTTTTACTTTAAATTTCTTGTCGGCGCTACTCATCCTAAACCGCTTGTTGGATTTCTACGAAACTTCGCAGGAACTATCGGTATGATGTCTAGTTGTGCAAATCTCTGTATATCAATGACATCTTGGTAAGGTTCTCGAAAACCAACTAGATCTTGTTATTAACGACAGAGTTATGGCCCTTGATTTATTGAAAAATGCTATATGGTATTTGCCTTTGTTAAATCTGTAGCTACTTCATTTTTATCTGATCTTTACCAAATTTGTTTACAATATTAATATCAATTAAAACTTAAACAAGTTGCCTGATTCATATCCACCCATATACTCACCCCCACCCCCACCCACCCTCACCCATCCATTTTTATGAAATCTCATTCATAGAAGAAAGTGGGACACATTATAAAATACCCATGCCAGACAAGACACAGCAGACGTTTTGCCCATGATTACCAGATGAGCGATCTAGGGCCATCCTGGCCCTCCTGTTTTTATTACTTGTATATGTTTTCAAACCGGATATGGTTAGTTGGAATGAAAATAGACGCTCTTAGATCTGTTTACAATCTTGCCATATCCATCCGTTAAGCTTCACAAAGCCTACAATTCATTTTGATACAAGAGATGCAAGTAGCACACTCGGTTTGATTGAGTATGTTCATGAGAGTTAATGTGGAGGGCAACATCTCACGCCTCCTTACACCGGCTTAAGCGATATTCTACTTTAAAGCACAGAGATCGGGCTTGATGATCCCAAAAGAAACAACAAACACAAACAAGAGATAAAAGTAGCAGACTCGTTTTTATTAAGTCTGTTCATGAGAAGTAATGTTAAGGGTGCCCTCTGGTGACGAATTAGCGTAATCTGCGCATAATTTCGCGCAACGCATTTGTGGATGTTGTAAAAAGTGGGAAGATGTTCCAAAATCACTTTCCAATAATAATAAACAATTAAATGTTATTAAACAACAACCTGTAGCATGTCGCTTTCTTTTTATAAGTTCTACATTCTATTCCGCTGCCATTTTACTATTACGACATCGGGATTTACCTCCCTTCGACACAGACTGCTTTTCGCGTTGTTGACCTCGAATACAAAAATGGGTAAAACAAAACGTGGTTTCTTAAGCGTAAAACAATTAAACAAACGTAAACAGATCTTAGAAGCACAGAAGAGAAGATGGCAGAACACAGGGAACACTGAAACCGTAGATTCCACCGGCGATCATGGTTATTGTACGTATAAATGTTCTCTGAAATTTTATATTTTCTCTGACTTCAGTAGTGCATATTTTTGGCGAAAACGAAAGTAAAATTATGTTACTTGCTCAGGTTGGTCATTGTAATTGGAGCATTTTACATTTAGCAACATTTATTGCTAATATTGGTTTTATTAAAAACTGCACTTCCGCACCGTTAATTACGCTTATGGGGTCTTTGTCTGCAGGAATGTATCCCCACAGGAATGTACCCCAGATACATTCCTGTAATGTATACAGGATTGTACCCAAGCTCATTTCTGTATACAGGAATGTGCCCCACTATTGCAGATCTCGAGTGAAGGTCGCGTGTCTAATGCTTGCAAATAGTTTTATTGTTATTTTCTTTAAAATATAATAAAGCTTTTCAATATGTTTATAAGATGTTTAACAGATACACTTGTTTTCATTATAGTCTTGATTGTTTTTAAAGAAAATACACACAAAACATCAATGTTAGAATTTTCAAAATACGATAAGATCTGGCAAGATTTAAAGTCTGGTACAATATTGTATACAGGAATGTACCCGAGGTGTATACAGGATTGTTCCCGGGGTCAAGTACGACATGTCACCTCAGACTTTACCATTGGTTCAAACAGCGAAAGTGTTTGCAGGTTAGAAGCCTAAGGAGATCTTTTTCCACAGTCAGGTGTTATTGGTCAGTTGTCATAGTAGTGACATGATGAAATCATGAAAATATCTTCTACAATATTATTTCTTCCTCTTTTTAAAGGCCTTTGTCACAGAATGACATACCTGACTGTCAGATATTGCGGATGACAGTTTGGTTGACGAGGGAGCTGGAGACTGGCGGACAGGTAGAAGGGTTGTTGAGCTAGGTGTTCTTGCTGATGCCCTATCTTCTTGCAAAAAGTGCCACTTCAGCTGTCACATGCCATGGGGATACTCGCATATGGATTGTCCACAATTATAAAAAGGTTGTTTTTTCAGTGCTTGTTTTGCAATTTCAATTTGTGCTTTGTGCACTATTCAGACAAGGGTCTTCACTTTAAAATATAAACTTCATTTATTTTACAACGATCGCGAAACAAGTTTATACAACATATGTCAATTACTCTCGTTGGCACGAATGTAAGCGTAACTGTGGTCATTCGTGTGGGAGGAAACCGTAGTAACCGGAGAAATAATCGGAGAAAACAAGCCTGTCTGATTTGGTGACCACCGTGTCACCTCACATGTCCCGGCCGAGAATTGAACCCTAGTCCCATTGGTGAGAAGCAAGTGACATTTCAGATGCACTAATTGGACAGTCAACTTTTCAGACACAGAACATTCTAAACCTTTGATTGTTCACACAAGGTTTAATTACACTTTTCATCTCTGAATTTTTATCATGTATTAAAGCTATACATCTCTGAAATTGTACGCAAACAAATTTACTTGTAAACTGTTGACAATTTAACCCGCAAGCCGATAGCTCGGGGCTGACAAGTTATTGACTCTTAGATTTCAATAGCTATGACCACTCTGATGTATGTTTTATTAATGTTTATAAATGAAAATCCTGATCATAAAAATATTGTTTTATATAAGCATACTGTCCCCAACCTCTGAATATTTGAAAGTAATTAATACATCCTTACCAGGGAAGTTAGTAATCAGTTTTGAAAATTCTTCTTTTTATCAGTTCCATGCAGTAATACACAGTGCGGCTACACTAACAATGTACCAACTGGGAAGAGGCACAATAGAATTTGGGACGCCAACACAAAGTTAGCAACAGGTAAATATGGTTGCAAGACTTTTCAACATTGAGCATAATGTAACTGCTGATTTCACCTGTCAGTTAATTAGTCCCCACCGTCTGGGGACTATAGGTTTGCACCCTGTTTGTCCGTCTGTCTTTCCGAAATGCTTGTCCGGTCCATATTTTTAATACTATAAGACTGAGATACCAAACTTGGTATGTGGATATACTTGGGGTAGCGATGTGTCGCGTACCAAAAACAGGTGACCTTGACCTGTGACCTCTGTCATAGAAAATTCTTATCCGGACCGTATTTTTAATACTATAACACTTAGAGATACCAAACTTGGTATGTGAATACATCTTGGGATAGCGGTGTGTCGCATACCAAAATAAGGTCATTGTAACCTTGACGTCCGGACAGTATTTTCAATACTATAACACTTAGAGAGATATCAAACTTGGTATGTGAATATGTCTTGGGATAGCGGTGTGTCGCGTACCGAAATAAGGTCATTGTGACCTTGACCTTGATTTTTGACCTCCATCATAGAAAATGTCTGGAAAATGTTTGTCTGGGCCGGTGGGGTCTATGGATTGCCCTGCAATTCTTGATGCAATTCTCGTTACATTCAACGATATATCACTGTAGCGTTTGCAACTTTAGAAGAATAAGCAAGGCAATGCGAAAGATATCACTGTAACGTTTGCAACGTTAGGAGAGTCAGCAAAGTAATGCGAAAGATATCAGAATGAGATGTGTGCGTTATTTTCACATTTTAGGGGTATTAGAACAGAAATAGAACATCGTTTACGGTGAATTATCTTGTAATATATCACGGTTGGACTATATGCTACCCTGAAATGTTTCAGTACCGACATCTTTCGGGGAGCATGATGTTCTTATGGTATACAAAAAATAAAATGCCAAAAAATTAATTATACAATTTATTAAAAAAGCTTCACATTTTAATGAGTAACAACAGTTTACCTGAACAAGTTTAAACTTTCATTTATAAAATAAGTCAGAACAGTGGTTCTACACCCATATCCACGTCATATCTTGTCAGGAGGGAAAAATCTGGTTTTAAATATTGAAATAACAACAAACAGAGTGGAAACTTCCTATCTAAACCAATGAAGTAGCCAAAATATCATGTGGTACCTTAACTATTCCTTCTAATGGGTGTCACGAAACACCCAAATCTACCCATTTCCCCCAAGTCAATAAATAAAAATATTATCTGTTGTCACAAACACACATTGAATATGAAAGACGTGTAATAATTAAATAATCAAGATTTCATTTTTGTTATGTCCGTACAACCATATTTGTAATGCCCAAAAGTTCAACGTAACTAACTCTGCAATGCTAGGTAAGAGTTAAGACTCCCCGACACCATACTGGTAAAAAATATTTTGTTGATTCAAGTTTAGTGGTAATGGGAGAAGAATGATTATATATTAATTTCTTGGCAGATATAATAGCTGATCTTATATGATCGAGTGCTGATTTATTATAGAATTTATTAAACAAGTTTGCAAAAAGATACAATGCAACAGCTTGTCGAGCACCAAATAATGTTTGCTAAAGAGTTTAATAAATAATAGATGATTTTCTGAGGTTCTAATTATCACACAAAACCCATACAAGTTGATGGTAATACGTTCACGTTTCTCTGTGATGTAAATTTACCTATTATATATTAAATTAATAATACTGTATTTCCTATATTAGAAGCACCGTCCCTAATAGAAGCACCCCCACCTCTTTTAAGAAACTTTACCTTCTTAAAAAATCTAAAAGTTCCTAAAAAAACACACACTGTTTTTCGTCTTTACCGCTAATGGATTTGATAATGGGAGTTTTTTACCTTCGACACCAGTATGGTCTATGACATAAACCTTAAAGCGCTATCATCATCAATACAAATTACCACTTTTATTTATCTTGTTTCTTTCATTTTACTATTTAGTTTCTTTTATTATTATTTAATTTATACGCAACCAACACATGTTGTAATTGTCAAGTTTGACGGAAATGTGTATCATACAGATGCAGAGTGGTGACAGTAATATACTCAGTACATTGTCGGGTTTAGGTTTAGTCAATACCAGTGTAACAGTAAAAGATGCCCGAACAGTAATTCTATAAGGAAACAGTCGGGGAAAGGAACTGAAATATATTGAAAATTTGTATCATAATAGTATCGCCCCCCTTCGCACTTTGCATAGCGCCCGGGAGCTACTATTAGAGGAAATACGGTATATAAATTCCCTTTAAAAATAACAGGACACTCTGTCGATTCATGTAAATTCCATGCATATATCATATGGCTTATATATTTTTCCCCACCATCCTTTTTAACAACTTGTTTTGTTCATTTCAGAGACACATCATCTGGTTTAGAGATACCCTTCGTTCTTCAAATACAAATGCAACCCTGAAAGACATGGATTTAACCAAAAAAGTTGACTATACTGTGATCGCAAGATTCTAAACTCCAGGAAATATATTAATTTAATTAGGCCAAATCAGAAACGCGGTTAATTTTTCTTCGGGCTGATGTGTTACAGTGTATACTTGTTACTGCGTATCTCGCTTGAGATGTGTTCGTCTGATCATGATGGTGACTTCTATTTGGCAATCCCGAGGACTGAGCAGACGTTATTTTTTTAAAGAACCAAAATGAACATAATTATACCTCACAGAGATTTATATAATGTGTAAAGCTGTTAAAAAACACCAAATGTATACAATGTCATACTGCTCACATTCAAAATAACTTTTGGTGTTTTACATCATTTTAACACATTTTAGGCCATATATGACGGCTGATTTTTTTTTTTGTAAGTATGAAGTAAATTTCATTATTGTGGTATTTAATAGATGTTTAGTTTATAAATATAATATAAATAAAATAATATAATATAAATAAAATATTGTATTATTTTTTCTTTGGTTCAGTTGGATCTGTGTAAAAAAAAAAAGTTTCCATTTGCGTACATGTATCTAAAACTGAAAAACTGCCTTTTAGGAACACAAGGTCATTTTAATCTATTTATTGTTTATTCGAGCTTTTGAAATAGATCTTTTGTAATTAAAGTGACAGGCAATCTCGAAGTGAACATCAAGCACTGAAATTAGCATCTCGAAACATGTTTTGCTGTACTTAGCGGTACTCCTCTGATAAAGCAAATGTCACTGGTCTAGCCTGGTCAAGAGAAATTCATTGGGTTGAAGAGTGCATAAAAAATATCCGCATGACGGATATTTTTATATGAGAACTGAACACTTATTTTTGTGTTATCTGCCTCGGGTGGCAGACACTTATCGATCACTTTGTCCGTCGTCGTTCGTCCGTCCGTCATGCTTTAAACCTGCAACCTAACCGTGACAACAATTGAAAAGTATTTTAATTATGTTCATGAAACTTCACACTCATCTTCATCTCAAGAAATGTTGTTACACATGTGCACCTCTGACTTTCATTTTGGCAGGGTTATGCCCTTTCTATCAGCCTAACATGCAACCTAACCTTGGAAATAAGCACACAGCACTGTCAGCAGGCGAAGCAAGTGTTCCATGGATGATGGAACACTTCTAGTTCAAGGTCGACTTAGTGACCGCTTCCCACTAATTACAGTCTGGAAACTGATATTTCCATGTCTATACTAGTTTGACATATTAAGCCGTTATATTTGTTTTGTCAAGTTCCTGTATAGTGGATAGTGCAGTGCACTTAAAAGCACAGGATTCGGGTTCAAGTCTCAACGGCGCCATTGAGTTTCCTCAGTGTTCGTCATTTCCAATTAGCCTCGTCCATCGTAAGGGGACATAAATCCTCCTGCTTTTTTTTATGGGTGGGGCTCTAAATAACCTATATGTGTTGATGAGCCGTTAAACAATTCCGACAAGCTCATATACCAGTAACCATTAGTCATACATCCTTGATACTTAGTATACATGTTTACAATCATGAACCCCACACATTGATGTAGGTTCGATAATTATAGATTATTATATGTCAGTTTTCATTTCAACCACTATCATCCCTGAGATCCTATATGTCCCCGAGGGCTTTAGCCTCGAGATATAATTCCTACACATCTGATCTCTAAACTTTGGTATATTGTGCGGCATACTAGGGTTAGGGTTTGATTCATTCATAATAATGGTATATCGCACACTTTGCCACAGTTGTGAGATCATATGTGCAGGTATTATATCACGAGGGCTAAAAACACGAGTGAATTAATAACATGCTTCTGATTGACAAACTGTTGTATATTGTGTGTTATATCACACTTAGAGATAGATTATTTGGATTTGATATAACATTGTGTTAACATTAATTTTAATTCTAACATGGCAGATGCTATTTCAGTATACACAAGCAAATACAACAGTCGGGTAAAATATACCATACAAAATGAAGTGGGTGGGGTAAATTAACATGTCTTTTAACGTATTTTGGTCATATTGTGTATATTATATACTGATACACTGTTTGTGATTCAATTAGATGTGATGTTTGTATATCAGCTGTATGTATGCCAGTCATTTAAATGACTTTGACATAATAAATAAAACCAAAGCACATATCTATATTTTTCTGTAATAAAATGATGGGTCTTTAACATGTTTAATTGTAACTCTTTTAGATGAACACCGACATATACTTTTTATCACATTTATTTGATAAACTTAAAATTCTCTATTTATATACCAGTTTATTACAAATTTCATCTGATTTTTTTTTAGTTATTTTTGCCCAAAATTTGCCCAAAAATGCAATTTTCTGTGATTTTTTTGTTTCATTAGAAGGTGTGCTGAAATTGAAAACTTCAAAGATTTCTCCTATTTTTGTTATTTCAAGGGTTTTCTTACTTTTGTATTGATACCTGTTTAGCTTCTCATAAGTTTTTTTTCATTTGCTTCTTTTTTTTACATAAAATATTAGGTGATTTCTAAAGCCATACCCAATTTTCAGCTGATTATGAATTTAAAACCACACTTTGGGGGTGTATAGCTAAAGATTAATATTGCTAAAAAGTTAAATCACCAACACATCATTATTTTCCCAGAAACTAACTAGTAATATGTTAGTCTTCATAAAAAACAGGGAAATAAAAAATTCTATCTGTTTTGATTTTCACCAGAGGGCCCCCTTAAGTGCAAAACCTTTCACACCTCCTAGCAGCGGCTTAAGTGATATTTTACTTTAAAGCCACAAAGAGTGGGCTTGATGATCCAAAGGACCAGTAAGTAATAACACTACGGATTTGTAGTTTGGTCGACTTTTTACGGCCACCACACAGCACTAAACAAACACTAGTGTGAATGTCAAAAATTACTTAAAGGCCAGGGTTGTGTATAAAACCCCCAAAATATGGCCCAGAGTAACTTTTCTGATCATTTTATGCATTATGCTGCTCAGAGAGGTTTAATCACAAATTTCTAAATAATAAAGCATTTTTAAACCATAAAATTTGGCATGTAAATACACTAAACAATACTCTATACAGATATATCAAAATAATTATATAATGTATTTATTTTCCATACTTTCTGGAACAAAACTTTTATTCCTAACTGTCAAATTTTGAATTTGGTGCATCTTTTAATAGCTGTACCTGTAAAAATAAGATCAGTGATTGGTCAGAGTCCTGAAACCTTTATCTTGAAGCAGACGAAATACTTACTGGCTACAGTGTATATATAGTGACGGTGGACTCTACCGAACGCTGGGGTTCAAAAGGGGATCCCTTGACGCAACAAACAAAAGATGCAAGTAGCAGACTCGGTTTTATTGAGTATTATATGTTCACTGTGGTGCAGTAAGGTGCAACACCTCGCACGCCCCCTAGCACCGGCTTAAGCGGTATTACATTTTAAAGCCACAAAGAATGGGGTTGATAATCCCAAAGAACCAGTAAGGAATAGCACGACGGATTTTTAGTCGAGGCGACATTTTACAGCCGCCACAAAGCAATAAACAAACGCTATTGTGAATGTCAACAAATACTGACAAGGCGATCTCTTGGTAGCAACAAACACAAACAAGAGAGAAACGTAGCAGACACGGTTTTATTGAGTCTTTTCATGAGAGGCAATGTAGAGTGCACAACCTCTCCTGCCTCCTAGCACCGGTTTAAGCGATATTCTACGTTAAAACCAAAGATTGGGCTTGATGATCCCAAAGGACCGTTTAGTAATAACACTACCGATCTGTAGTCGAGGATACTTTTTACGGCCGCCACACAGCACTAAACAAACGCTAGTGTGAATGATATAAATATTTACTACTACTCGTTTTATGTATAAAACTTATTGCTTGTGTTACTTCTGTTCAGAGTAGAATATGACTGACACAACACACACAATTCAGATATTGCTAATGGTGGCAATGTGGCTTCCTGTGATTATCACCAAGAAAGGTTTTCCGGAAGTATTTTCTATCGGTCATCCACATGCATACGCTCAGCGACATGTACGCAGCATATGTTTTTCTTTATATGTTGACTGCACTAACACGAATCATAGCACAATACCAATAAGTCTGCGTCAACACGCGTGGATCTATCCCAGAACCAAATACCTAACATCACATATTATCCATTTTCCGGATGTTCAGGTCTTCTTTGTTTGGATTTGTCGGAAAACTGTTGGTAAGTTGTATACACACCAAACTATTTTCTGGTTTGTTTTCTCTGATGGAAGTGAAGCTTCAGAACACAGATGTGTTAAACCAAAATGATTTATTGCTTGATATGCTGTTAGAAGATCTAAATGCATTAAACTACTTCAGCTTCTTCTTCCCAGTGGAATCAAGATTGTGTCGGGATTATCCCCAGTATGGTCGACTTTCCAAAATAACAACAATCCAAAATTTGTCTACAAATAGAGAATGTCTTCCGACGATAGTACCTTCAAATAATCAGTCGTTATCCCGAAGCACTGTTAAGCATGCACCGATAACAATTTTACACAGCGCGATTTCAGATATATGCCAAATGTGATATTTCTTCAATTTTCAATCACGTTTTAATGGAGTTTCCTATATCAGGGAATGCATTTACCTACTTAACAGAGTTGGAGAACCCAACTGTAGTTTGCAAATTCATCAGCAGTTTGACTACCCGTCATCGATAAATAAAGCTGCTACAAAAGCTTAAAGTTTAAGATACCTAAATTTCACAAATACAATTAATGGACAAATGCAGCACCTCAACTGTAACGAATATTTGTTTCTAATCTACCAGCATTAAACATTTAACACTTTTGTCCTTGAATGAAATAATATTTGCTTAAAAGTAGCAGTTCGTAATGTGCAGTGTCCAACGTTTTCATCTTCCCTATACAATATCTATCTTATGAACAATTGCCTGTCATTGGAAAATCTCATCTAAACATTCATACTTCCAAATCCGAATTTGCGATATGTCAACTGCATGTAAACACAAAACAAATAAATGGAATAGAACAAATGCTTTCCGTATGGAAACACACAGGTTTAATGAATATCATTTGCACACATTGATATTGATGTATTCAAAACTTCTTCACTTAGATATTTGTCTCGAACACGCAGTTGTTTTCAAGAAATTAAAATACCTCGATTTATCGTGGAACTCATATCAACACGTTTTTCTTCCGATTTTTTTCTCTCTGTGACGGTCGCAAATGTGTACAGTGGATGTATCATACAAAGGTGATTTTGCACAACAGGAATGAATATACGTGTATTTTGTCAAATGGAACCCCCGTTTCTCTAAGACAAATCCACGATATCGACAATGACCTTCTAATTTAGCAACAATACTAACCAGCGCTGTCGCTGGGACCTTTCTTCTTGTCTTTCTTTTAAGTTGTTTGGTTATCGCCACCGATGGAAATTGCGTTACCTTTATTATAGCAGCAAACTTAACGTTCCGACTTTGCGCCCGCTGAACGAGTATCTATCAAATATTTAAAAAAAAAGTAAACACAAATTAAACAACGATATACGTAGTAACTTGCATTTAAGGAAATGTATTAACTAGGAGTATATTCGAATACGATGCGTTCATTTCATACGCTTCCGATGACAGCGCGGTTGCTTTTTAGGTATGAAAGCACTAATTATTTTCCCCATAGACACCAATGTTAAAGTGTCACATATTAATGATTTGCTGCAAATTCAACTCACGTATTGATAATGCAGTATCGATAATGCAGTATGGATAATGCAGCAGTGATATAGAAAACTATTTTTGCACTTGAAAAATCACCAGAAAACGTGGGGTCACAATACATGTAAGAAAGTTCTTGTTTGTTTACTAAACAGGTCAAGGGTACAGCTGTTTTTATTGATCGACTGTTTTTATCGCTCACAAAGTATAAGCATAGAGTCGAAATTTCGAAAATGTTCATCAGTGATCCAGTAAAACCTATTAATACGTTTCTGATACATATAACCACAAAATCGAATAGAAATGGGCAGTTCTCCCCTACTTATAACGCCCATTTCCATCAAAAAAGGAGGGATTACTTTTTATTATAGGAACTACATTCGATTACACCTCGGAGGTTTACATGTAATTAGTGGTGGTAAACCTAGATATGAGTCAATTGCTGAACTAGAAACTATGTAAGAAACGGACAAAAGCCAGAGCGGTGAAGCAAATTAACAAAACTGTTATGTTCATTTTTGGAAGTGAATGGTGTATGTATGAGCTGAATATGGCTAAGACGGAATCAATGTACTCAAAGCGGATTTTGATTCTTGTCGTCATGTTGGAAAGTATACCATCAAAAGACCTGCCGCTTGAGGTGCTAGATATAATGCGGACATACACATATTCGGAATACCCTCAAACAGATAATGATGAGGATGAAAACGTCTTCTGGAATAAGAGTAAAAATGTTAAAAAAATGAATAAAATCGCTGATTTCTGTAATACATTGGGAATAGTTAACTAACAATTAGAAAAAATATCTAATACAATAGAAAAAAGAAGTAGTGCAACCATTTTGGCCAGGTAAAGTCCAGTGATTAAGTAGAAAAAAGTCCCAAACCGCATGATGTTTGAAAATGCCTTAATTTTGGGGCGAAAAATGTGTATTTTTGTCAAAAATCGCCGGAATATGGAATTATTTTTTAAAATTAGTTTGAACATAAACTTATCAAACTGAAGCATAGAATGTTGCACAGCATACATATTCAAGTTTTTCCTGACACAATATATAACATATGTGCTCAAATATTGACATTTTAGGGCAAAATTTTGAAAAAAAATGACAAAAATCACTGGTTTCTGTAATCCATTGTGGGTATTGGGTACATTGTAACATTTTTGGATAGACAAAGGTCCAATAATTATGTAGAAAAAAGTCCCGAACCGTATGATGCTTGCAAATGCCTTAATGTTTAGGCGAAAAATGTGTATTTTTGTCAAAAATCGACGGAATCTGGAATTATTTTTGAAAATAGTTTTAACATAAACTTATCAAATAGAAGTAATACAATGGTGCACAGCATACATATTCCTTAGTGTTTCCTTGTATCATATATAACATATCTGCTGAAATATGTTGGAAAAAAGGACTAAAAAATCGTTTATTTCTGCAATCCATTTCGGGTATTTGGTTAAAATCTAGAAAAATATATAATACCTGTACAATAGAAAAATAGACTGTAAGCTAGTAGGAGTAACTCTCACCCCAGGGGGAATTTTTGTTTACCCTATTTTTTCTGAAAGCTCATTATGTGTAGAGCATTTTGGAATAACTGGCGACTTGGACTTTACCATGTTACCGGCATTTCGAATTGAATGTTGTTTAACGGCTCATCAACACAGTATAGGTTATTTAGAGCCGCCCCAGAGAGAGGGGAAGGATACATAGGAATCCGGGAACCTGCCCTACTCTTATTATCGAATATATTCCTATGGTTCTTTAACGTGCTCGGAGGATAGACCGATACACGGGACCGCCCGGTTTACGTCCCAATCCGACGGACGAGGCTAAGGTAAAGTGTCTTGCCCAAGAACACACCGACGGAACTCAGTGGCACCACGGAGGATTGAACCCGGGGCCTCCGGTTACAAATCCGCCGCGCTACCGACTGCGCCACGCCAGCCCCTACGAACATGGTACATATAGCTATATACAATATACGTTATAAATAGAGAAATAGCGTTGAGCGACCCTCTGCGTACGGCCACTGGGCCGACCCCATATATTTTGCGACATAACGGGACCGGTTGCCAGCCGTCGGCAAAGGTCCCCAGTACATGTGGCACTCGGTCGCTAGTTCATATTAGGGGAAAGGCTACCCTAGCTCGAGTCTCGAACATGGCACATAGAGCTATATACAGTTATATAGAAGGATATAGCGTTGAACGACCTTCGGCCGACGGCCGCATCATCGACTTACAGATTGGGTGACACAACGGAACTAGTGGGCAGCCGTCGGTAAAGGTCCCGGCAACGCGTGGCATTCAATCGCTAGGCTGTAGCAGTGGGGAAGCTACCCGAGTTCGGGTCTCGAACCTCGTAACTCACCTAGAGCTTTATTCAGTATAGATATATATGAGCGTTGAGCGACCCTCGGCATGTTTTGTGACACAACGGGACCGGAGGCCAGCCGTCGGCAAAGGTCCCCGCTATGCGTGGTATTTGTTCCCTAGGCCTTATCAGGGTGAGGGCTACCCGAGTTCGAGTCTCGAACGTGGCACATAGAGCTATATACAGTTATATAGAGGGAAATAGCGTTGAAGGACCTTCGGTCGATAGCCGCTCGGCCGACCCACATATTTTGTGACACAACGGGAACGGTGGCCAGCCGTCGATAACGGTCCTCGCTACGCGTGGCACTGTGTCCCTAGGTCGTATCAGGGGGAAAGTTACCTGCGTTCGGGTCTCGAACATGCCACCTAGAGCTATATAGTAAATAGAACTGAGCGACCCGTAGCCGACGGCCGCTGGGCCAACCCACAGGTTTTGTGACACAACGGGAACGGTGGTCAGCTGTCGGCAATGGTCATCGCTACGCGTGGCACTCAGTCCCTAGGTCGTTTCATGGGGAAGGCTTCCCGAGTTCGGGTCTCGAACATTGCACCTAAAGCTATATACAGTATAGTTATATAGAGAGAAATAGCCTTGAGCGACCCACAGCCGACGGCCGCTGGGCCGACACATGTTTTGTGACTCAACGGGAACGGTGTCCAGACTCGGCAAAGGTCTCGGAGTGGTATATTATTGCACATTGGACTGCAGAAATGTTAAAATATTTTTTCCCGTTCTTTCTATGCACTTTTATTTTTTTTCCAATACATCAATGCATTACAGAAATCAGCGATTTTAGTAATTTTTTCACTATTTTGCCCTAAAATATAAATACTTGAGCATTATGTTATATCTGATACAATAAATGACTTGGATGTGTATTGTGTGCAACATTTTATTGCTTCCATTTGATAAGTTTATGTTCAAACTATTTTCAAAAGATAATTCCAGATTTCGTCGATTTTTGACGGAAATACACAATTTTCGCCTGAAAATTAAGGCAATATTTTAAGCAACTTATGGTTCAGGACTTTTTTCTACTTAATTATTAGACCTTTGTCTATCCAAAATGTTACAATATGTCTTTATTCTATTGTATTAAATATATTTTCTAAATTTTAACCCAATACCCAATGGATTACAGAAATCAGTGTTTTTTGTCATTTTTTCCAGCATTTTGCCCTAAAATGCCAATATCTGAGCACATATGTTATATGTGATGCCAGGAAAAACTTGAATATGTATCTTGTGCAACATTCTATTGCTTCAATTTGATAAGTTTATGTTCAAACTAATTTTAAAAAACAATTCCAGATTCCGACGGTTTTTGACTAAAATACACATTTTTCGCCCCAAAATTAAGGCATTTCCAAATATTATGCGGGTTGGAACTTTTTTTCTATTTAATCACTGGACCTTACCCTGCCCAAAAAGGTTACAATATTTCTTTTTCTGTTGTATTAGATATATTTTTAATTTTTAGTTAAATAACCCCAATGTATTACAGAAATCAGCGATTTTATTCAATTTTTTAACATGTTTACCCAAAATCTCAACATTTAAGTAACGGATCCATAAATTATATTGTGGGACATGTAGAGATGCGTTCCGAGAAAGATTCCATCAATTCAAATTGGTTCTGATATATTGCATTCTTTTTCTAAAAAATAATTCCAGATTTCGGCGATTTTCGTCTAAAAACGCAACGTTTTTCCACAAAACTCACTAAAGCCCCAACGCTCAGATGGCACACATGTCTCATTTTGAAGCTTAATGTATGTTCTTTCAGAAAATCATACCCTACAAAATTCCCCCTGTGGGGGAGGGGTGTCTACAGCGAGCTCAAGAACTAACACGCACTTGTGTTTGTGTTTGTATGGCCTAAAACAGTTAAGATCGCAGTAGTGAAATGTCTCTAAAAAAAGGAGTATGAAAATGGACCTTTGGAAACGGCCGAACACGACACATACAAAATATTGCAGTCTTTTGATTGAGACTGTTAACTATGAGTAGATACGTATGACTTCAACAAGCCAAAATCTCCTGTCAACGTGCTGGGAAAAATTGTATAACAGTAATTGAAGATAAACCGCTTTAAATACATGATTTTTTACAGTTATTTAATGTTTAATTTATGTTATAGTTTATCTACGTTAGAACTAACTTTCGAAGGATTCAGCCCTCATGAACATCTATCTTATACATGTAGTTTAAATGAGTATACAGTTATCACATGTGTGTTTGAGGAACAGTCAAAACTGTTTTCCCGAGGTGGAGGGGATGGCAGTGTGAACTGTTTCCCGAGGCCGACATCCCCCGACACCAAGGGAAAACAGTTTTGACTGTTCCCCAAACACACATGTGATAACTGTTTTATTACCTGATTAATGTTACTGTTCTAAACAGTGAAAATGAAAATTTGTTTTATAATGGGAACATATGGTGAAAAAGGTGGAGTGCGTGGTCCAGTGGTAGAGCGCCGAACTCCTGATCGAGAGGTCGTGGGTTCGATCCTCCGTCGCGGCCACGTTATTTATCCTTGAGCAAGATAATTAATCCACATTGCTTAGTACTGGTTCTACCAAGGAAGCCATCGAGAGTGATTAATCTAAGTTGCAAGAACTTGTTTCGCAATCGATGTAAAATAAATATGTTTAAAACATATGGTGAAAAAGGCAACATGACGTCACGCAAACGAAATTCCAGCACGTGAGGGAAACAGTCGAAACTAAAGCCCGGTAACAGTTCGTTTTCACCGGCAACAGTCTTTTCCTTAGTGAATTAGTATACAGTTATCACATGTGTGTTTGGGGAACAGTCAAAACTGTTTTCCCGAGGTGGAGGGGATGGCAGTGTGAACTGTTTCCCGAGGCCGATAGGCCGAGGGAAACAGTTCCCACTGACATCCCCCGACACCAAGGGAAACAGTTTTGACTGTTCCCCAAACACACATGTGATAACTGTTTTATTACCTGATTAATGTTACTGTACGAAACAGTGAAAATGAAAATTTGTTTTATAATGGGAACCTATGGTGAAAAAAGCAACATGACGTCACGCAAACGAAATTCCAGCACGTGAGGGAAACAGTCGAAACTAAAGCCCGGTAACAGTTCGTTTTCAACGGGAACAGTCTTTTCCTTAGTGAATTAGCAAGAAATGACGATATAGCATTTATATAGTAGATCAGGTAATAACAAGAAATGACGATAAAGCATTTATATAGGAGATCAGGTAATAATAGCAACTATATCACAAGTTGTTTAATGTAAATCTTAAAATGTAGAAATACCAACTATCAAGTACAGCTATATTTACCTTTAGTATTTACAATTTTTTTTCGAAATATTTGCAAGAAGCTGTATAGAATATTTACTCTTTTTACCAACAAGATAATTTGTAGTTGTTTACAATGTACTAAACACGCTTATTTTAAATATAACCGAGAAATCAATGTGTATTTTTGTATATGATATTCGGGTTGATATTGATATTTTAGGACATTTTAACTGTACATAATTTGTGTTTTATGCTTTATAAATAATGTTTATTCCAAGTCAATTTAGCCAACGTTATATTTAGTTAGACAAGTATTGCCGTCTCTTATAGTGTAACTATGAACTATTATGTACAATCGATATTTACGTGTTTTATCTTTATTTAAACAACCAGCGGACGATGTAGACACATAATTAACAATTATCTATATAACTGCGCATATAGATATTCAGAAGTCGCCAGTTAATGTTTATACTTTAGTACGTTAGCGTCATTGTTCAATACATTAACTTTGTATTTTAAAGTCGTCATTCAGACAGCGTACATCTATAGCATAATTTATCAAAGTAGTAAAAAAATAATACAGTCAGTATGAAAGAACAAACACGTGAATACACGTGGTGCACAACGAACCAGATTGTTAAATTTAGATTTAGAAAGCATAGCTTAAAGAAAATGTATCACTGTGGGAAATAGAGTTTAATTAACATTGTTGAAGTGATACGGGAAATAATTCCCGAGTGAGAAAGCTTCTTGCGATATAGAAACGAGTGCGTTTTCGCACGAGTTTCCATATCGCAAGAATATTTCTCACGAGTGAATTATTTTCCGTATCACGACAAAAATATTAATTAAACTATATAATATATATTCTGTGATGAATTTCTTTCAATCGTCTTTTGTCACAAGTATTCCTTCTTCTGTCACTCCTTTGGCGACAGCGCGGAGTAATATCATGACGTCAATTCGTGACGTAATATCGTGACGTCTATCGTTTAGTTCATAACATTTGGCTACTGCGCTATCTTGCACACTAGGCGAGATAGCACAGTAGAGGAAGGGATATGTTATAGATTTTCTCAAACTGGGAAATTTCTATAATTCATCACAGAATATATAATATTACCTCTTAACCTTACTCGTGAGGCTATACCTGTACTATTTATATGTAATAAATGGCATCAATGTTGTGCGTGCTTTTGTTATAAATAATTTATCTTTATGGCTCTCCATGTAATCTTTAAAGTCAGAATATACTTATTGTTAACCTTAACGGAGATGATAGAGACTTTGTGTCAAGTATTTGTGTATAATATAACCGTCAAATTTGCATTAAATCCCCCGATGTACCCAGCCGTTAATAGAAACAACTGATTAGAAACGTACGCTTCGTTAAAAAGGCACGTTGACTTTTTAACTCCTGCGTTTACTTAAACAATACCTGTGCTATAAATAAACCATTTGGATTTGCACACTTCCTTGTTGTGCTTAGCGTCGGCGAAGCGTAATTAATACACACATATGTAATCGGCATAGTGTGTACAGTTTTAATTTTGTTCAGTTTATTTGTTAGCGTAATATCTCTAAGTTGTAACACTTCCGGGTGCTTCGTCAGCGTTAATTATGGAAGACGGATGCGGCCATTTCGACTTCGCGACTTTGCGACTTTTCGCCCTGTTAATACAAGGCGAAAAGTCGAAGGCGAAAAGTCGCCAACACAAAAAGTCGAAGGCGAAAAGTCGCCAACCCGAAAAGTCGAAGGCGAAAAGTCGCAAACCCGTCGTTTTGGACGAAATTTCGACTCGCAAAGTCGCCAATCCGATAGTGTAACATTTCGACTTTTCGCCACGCAATTTCGTTCAAAATGGCCTTCGAATTTTCGGGATGGCGACTTTTCGCCTTCGACTTTTCTGGCGACTTTCGTTTTGGCGACTTTCGTCTGTTGACTCACTCGGGTAATATTGAATTTCTCAATTTAAAATAACTCGAGTTGTTAAGATATTTATCTATAAATCGATATATTTATGTCGCCAAAACACGATGTAATTCAATAAATGCAAAACAAATACGTTGAAATGGTTCTTTTTTTCACTTCTTTATATCGCGTTGAAACAAAACAAATAAAAATATATCAATATAAAGGTACTCGACCTAATGAGTAGTATCTGTATTAGACGACATATTTATCGGATATACACGAGAGTTTGTCGATTATGTGATATAAATATGTCGATTTAAAATCTAAAAAATAATTTTTTTTCGAGTTAACGTCATGTTTTAATTAAATCCAATTTACACCGGAATGATCAGCTTCGGTCCTCCGGCCTGCTTCTGATTTCTTTACTACACTACGTTACGTGTATTCTAGTCTCGGACAGTTTTTTTTGTTTTTTGTTTGTTTGTTTGTTTGTATGGTGTGTTACGACATTGTCAACACATGTATGGTTATATATATGACGGTCGATTTTTTTTTTGTGGTGGAGGCAAACCACCCACTTTTCCTTGGTAGAACCAGTACTGCGCACCTCCCCGCCACCCTTAAGAATCAACACTTCCTCACTTACAATTCGAGCTCCCAGTGGGATTCGAACCCTCAGCGGTGAGAGGAGCAGTACAGGAGCAGACAAGTCATTTCACGTGCCTGAACCGCATAACTCAAACATAAATAATTGGGGTTGGAGGCAACGTAGTTCCCATTTTGCAAGCACGTGCAGATGCGCGGATTTTATAGTACTCTTTTTAGAAACACTAGTTTAAAGCTTATACTAGATGGCAAAGAAAACAAATCATATCAAAAGTCAGTTATTATGTCGGAGATTCATCAAACAATCGTGTTGACAGGTTTTATTGAGATATCATAGTCGGAAATCGCGGTAAAATGCGAAGATCGAAAAAAACTAGTTTTTGTTTTCTTCGAAATTGCCAATGTTTCAAAACGGGTACAAAAATTGTATATTCTTAAATATTGTTGAAATTGCCAGGAGTCGAAGATCATTTCCTGTTCTACCTTTTTTGAAAATTTCTTATTTTTTCGTGAATATACATTTTGCGTGCCCGTTTTGAAAGTTGGTACCTGCATTTCACTCTTTCAGAGGCTATTCAAAATGGCGGCGACACAGAAAAACACCATGCCTAGGGCCAGTAAGTCGCACGCCATAAACCCTCACTTCTCCCTGGTGAAGTTCGCACTGTCACTAAAACTAAATTGTGAATTGAATTGAACTGTTGTATTTCCATTGCCACAGTCCAAACTATGTGCTAAAAATAGCTCACACACACGGTGTACACGTATTCAAAGGTCAAATTATGCAGATGCATGCGTACTGAGTTACACACATAGACATTTGTACAGGAGTGGAATTAAGTCGTTAGACCTTTATCGAAACACTTCAAACAGTGATCGTATATAATTCCAAGTTTTACATGACTGACTTGAGTGAGTGCGTAATTTACACTAGATCTAGCATCTATGTCGGAGAATTAATATTGAAAGTGAAACACACCAAGCGAATGAAATGGGTCATGGAATGGATTGTCTGATGGTCTGTAGCCTGTGTACAGTAGGGATTTGTGTAAGTAAATACACTTTTAATTACTGTAGTGTAGGACAAGTGTTTAACATTGAAACATATGAAATGGTGGTGGTTCATATATATTATTATTAACTTAATTCTGATAATTTTTAGAACACATGAATGATGAATGATTGATGAAAATGTAAGCCAACTTATTCATGAATTATGCCACAGTCTTACATTTTGGACAGTATCCAGAAAGCGCCACATTCAATTCCAGTTCAGTTGTGTTTTAAGAAAACTATTATGGAAAGCTGGCATTGATAGCATTAAGAAAGTTGAACATAGTTATTAATATTAAAATTAAATGGAACAATATGTTATTTTTCAGGTTACCACAGCCTGTTTTCACAAAGTCATTTCCCAGTCTCACAGTAATCTGTATAACTACATCAAGAGCATTGTGTAAGCCAGTGTGAAGGTAAGCACAGTTTTAAAAAATCTATGAATTTATCAATGTATATATGTGGCATTGTGGACCTGCACTTAGTCTCAGACTTCTTATACTAAAAATAAAAAATGAATAAATGGTGTTTTACAGCACATCGACACATAAATAGGTCATATTGTCCATAGTACGGATGTAAAATGAATCGAACAAGATAAAAACATCCTTGTATTACATCTAAAATGTTAAACTTAACCAAGACCCTGACTTAACATAATGTGCTGGCATTGACCCAGCGATAGCATGGCGGACGATAGCACCATAAAGAACCATAGAAATATATTCATTAGTAAGAATAAGGCAGGTTCTCAAATTCCTATTATATGTGTCTCCTTCCCCTCTATCTGGGGCGGCTCTAAATAAGGTATACCGGTAAAGTGTTGATCAGCCGAAAACCTTTTTTTTTAATTCATCTTACATGTAACATCTTTTTCTAAAATTCATTATTCATCTACATATTTCAATTAAACAACTTGTTAACTATTTAAGTTGAAACGAAATCTGGTTACGGTAAACAAAAGATGTATCATTTTTTAACTTTCCTATGTGCCCTTCCCCTCTCTCAAGGGCGGCTCTAAATGACATATAATGTGTTGTTGATCCAACTTAGGCCAGAGTTAATATTTCGTTTTTTTTTTCTTTTCTTAGACCCTCCGAACCAGTTTTTGTAAGGTTTTTTTTTAACACAAAAAAATGGTAAGAAAAGTAACCGGTGATACCCATATGTTGGTCCTGCATTTGAAACCACCAGTGATCATGTTTAAAAATTGAAGTAAAATTAGAAGTTATATAGTTTTTTTCTGGTCATTGTTCCCACCATGTTCTGTTCAATTTATATTCTTATAAAAAAAAGTTCTATTGTCACTTTTTATTCATCTATTTCAACTCACCAACTTGTTACCTATTTAAGTTGAAAGAAAAATATGTATGGTTAAACAGAATCTGTATCATTTTTATTTACAGAGTCCCTGATGTCCTGAGACGCTGGGAAACTGTACTGAAGTCACAAAATACGGGAGGATTTTATTGAAACGAGTGTATAGTCACATATATATATTATAATAAATTTTTACAACATTATCAACCGAATCAGAAATACTTAAACGAACAAGAATAGAACAATGCGACGGTGTACAATATTATTACTATTTTTTTTTGAATCATGAATACCTCATACGGACAGTACTAGCATCAACTTCAAGAAAAATATATCTAGTAACATTTGTGACTTGAGGGAAGGTTATTTGGACCCACTAATTTCGAAATTCCCAGGATCACCAGTTCAGCAAAATATCATATCAACATACATGTCTGACTGTTGAAAGAGGTGGATCGATGGCGACTTTAACTGACAGTTCATTGGAGTGGCTCAAAATAAGGGCTAATACGAAAATGGGCTAATACGAAAATATAAATGTGTTTCTGTTAATCTGACCGACCATGCCCAATTTCTTTATTGGATTAAAATGATGTTTTCTGAATTTTATTGGATTATAAAGTTTGTGAAATGACAGATGGCAGGAGGTGTATATTACTGGTTCTACCCAGAAAAGTGGGTGGTCTGTCTCTGCAAAAAAACAAACAAACAGATACATGACATATGATGTATGTATATAACCCCACATATGTTGAAAATGACTTGCACCATATAAACAATACAGGCGGAGAGGTGTTCATATTAAAGGGACATGCAGCATTCTTCTTTTTTTTAAACGCCAAAATGTTATAATTTAAATATATGCAAGCGTGTGTAAAATCAATTCTTGATTAACCAATCGAGGTGCAAATTTTAATGCTTGATAAATACTTGATAAATGCTGTGTGTCCCTTTAATAAATAAAAACAATTATTGTATGATGCAATTTTTTTTTTATGTAATACCCTTTATATTGGGATGTTTTGATGTAAATATTTGAAATAAAATGTTTTAAATCAAATAAATAATTCATTTTGATATCTGACTTGTTACATATTTTTTACTTAGTCATGAAAGATAATATTTAAGGCCTTAATATGTACCTTAAATGTTTATTGTTTACCATCGAATGGTGAGGCGGCATATGGTGTTAGTTATCTGTGCGTCTATAATCTTCCACAGTTTTTAACCAATCTTTTGCGAAACTTTACATGATCTTTATCTATAGCATATCGATTTTGCATCAAAATAAAATTTATTTATGAATATACATTCTTGCATTGTACAATTTTCCACGGATTGTTTTCAGTGCGGTCATTCAAGTCCCATGGACATATTGAGTAATGGAGATGTTCGCTTGCCTTTTTTATATTTGTATACATTCTCATTTTCACCTCTCACCGCTGCGGGTTCAATTCCCACTGGGAGCTCAACTTGTAGGTGAGAAAGTGTCGATTCTTACAGATAGCAGAAAGTACACAGTACTGGTTCTACCCAGGAATTATGGCCTAAAATGTGCTATAATGACATAAAACACATTTCAGCTTTAAAAATATAAAGTAAAAAAAATGGCCTTCTTTACTTTCCTTCGATGCTATCAGTATAGGTATTACGACAGTGTTTCTGTCTGATAAAAAAATCATCTTAGGTTTCAACCGACAAATGGTCTATATATAAACTAATACAAGTAAGATGGGGCCCTCAAACCCTTTCATGTGTGGGCGATATATTCCACGGTTGATTCATGATACTAGCATGGGACAGCTACAGTACATATGACAGTGCTGAGTGCAGTTGCGGATGAATTCATTTGAATATTTAACGGCTCATCAACACAGTACAGGTTATTTAGAGCCGCCCCAGAGAGAGGGGAAGGATACATAGGAATCCGGGAACCGTGCCCTGCTCTTATTATCGAATAGATTCCTATGGTTCTTTAACATGCTCGGATAATAGACCTATACGCGGGACCACCCGGTTTACGTCCCCATCCGACGGACGAGGCTAAGGGAAAGTGTCTTTCCCAAGAACACACCGACAAAACTCAGTGGCACCACCTCCGGTTACAAATCCGCTGCGCTACTGACTGCGCCAAGTTGCGGATGACAATTAGACACTGGATAGTCTAGTCAAAAACACAGCAACAAATATATTATCTGAATATGTTTAAGAAAGTATGCTTGCAAGAGCTTTCAAAAACAGACTTTCATGATTTTAGTTGGGGTGGGATGGGGATGGGGCGCATCCTTTTAAATCTCAGCTCAGATGCCCTCCCCCTCCTTCTCTCCACCCCAACTCCCATCTTGAACAGTAGCGATTGTTACGTACACTTTCCACATATGAAAGGGTGCCCAATACTACCCGCTCCATCGAATACGCGCCTGCAGTTCTTGCGAGGTTAGTCGAGTCAAAATTACAGTTAAGTCAAACAATTCGTATTTTCGTGTACTTTTGATAAAGAAATAACATGCTTTTCGTGACATGCAGCAAAATTCATGTAATGTGTGAGCTAAAACAACAATTCAAGTATCTCCTCGTTTTTTTTTTTAACAAAAAACACACGGTTGTTGTCGTTTTAATCGTATTCTAAAAATGGCATCTTTTAGAGTTATCGCCCCTCGCTTCGACATTTTACAAGGCGGGTCTGCATTTATCACGCAGTAAAGCTTCTAAAAAAAAAGTCGGTACAGTCGAAAATCACGAAACTTAAAGCGGAAATGAAATTTCGTGATCAAAAATTGTCACAATTTTCCAAATTATGTGTTTTAAAAAATTCAAAATGGCGGACAATTTTTTTTGTTGACGTTGCCGAAAGATGACGTACTACTTTTCGTTGTCAAGCGTGGTTGCGATATTTGAAAGATGTAGGAAAATATCAAGGCTGCTCCCCTACTGGAGAGAAGGTTTACAAAGCAACGTCGTTAATACCTCGGCCACGGAGACGTTAGTCTCGGACAGCCAAAACCGTATGATGTATATTTACGTGCAGAAGATTAGGCCGATAAAGCGCCCACTAGCGATTAGCCGACTGTATTCGCCCGATTTCCAGGCAAATAAAAGTCAACGTTATGTTGTAAATAAAGCTACTTCAGGGTGGGCTGGTCGGGGATTGGGTAGCCGGAGGGGGTCCCATAACAGGATAACAGAAAATTGAATTTGATGATAACAGATAACAATGAATTAACAATACTAGAATCAATTGACAGTAAATAAAATAAAATAACAATCCTAAATTTTATATTTTACGATAGGTGGTGGAGAAGGAGAGAGAGGGATTGGGGACAATATAAATAATTAAAGATAACACTAAATTAACCAATAACGGATAACAGTCAATATTATTTCAAAATAACAGATAACAAAGTATAAATTTCGCCATTTCAGCATAACACAACAGTTTAGTTACACTTGTTGACATCACGTGCTGCTTCTCACAAGTTAAAAGTAAGACATTTTAAATTTTAAAACGTTTAATTAATATGAAAATGCGTTTATTGAGAAAGTCACAAAAAATCTCTAAAAGTCTCGCCAAAATCTCCCCTTACATAAGTGACAATTTCAACCTAACATTTTCCCACAGGCCTTGGTGCTGTTTTCCCATGGCTGAATCCGTGTAGACCATTTTCAAGCTAATGATATACATGTATTAGTTATTTTCTAAAAAAGAAAAAGTTGTTCCGTCAGTGAAAAATAACAGTGAAAATATAACCTGAAATATGGCTCACATGTAAAAACATAAACAAGTCATATATAAGTTTTACTTTAAACAATAGGGTAAGAGTAAAGTTTGGTGCCACTAGTATATAGAACCTAGTTTAACCACCCCGTCCCCCCAACACACACACACACACACACACACTCCACCTCCCATTGTCCTTTATCGCCATTGACCTTTCCAGGCGGTACCCCAATTTGTCACCGCTTTATGTGTGTAATGTCGCCTGACCGCAAGATTGAAGATATAAATTAAAAGTGACCACTCCTTCCAGGATTTAGAAACTAACGTTGTTCAATCAAGATAATACACGTTATTCGTTATGTCCTCGTTTTGATGTCAACATTTTTAAAGAAGCATTACTCTAGCCTCGGTTGACAGGCATGCTCTGATTTCTTCACTACATTATGCTTCGCGGATTCAAAACCAAGTCCTGGGGGAAATGGATGGTTGAAAATCGCCACTTATTTTAGGCCATTTTGGCGAGAGTTTGAGAGATTCTATGAAAAACGTATTTACTATTTAGTTAATTACATGTCAGTTTCTTACTTTTAACTCTTAACTTAGCAGAAGCAGCAAGTGGCGCCAACAGTTTCACTGGTGCATTGACGACGCCAGCACGCAAACACGCCTGCTAAACGCACTCTGGTACAGCTGTCTGTGCCGTGAGTGCTACTCAATGATAATATCGCATGACATTCAAAACTGTGACATTCCATAACGACCTTCTCACATATCAATCATCAAAGAATATCATTGATGCGTAGGAAACGAAAAAAGTCAGTGATTCAGTACCGAAGAGTACCAGTTACCGCGGGAGTACCACAAGGCTTAGTTCTGGTCAGATCTTATTCCTCAAATATAAGAAGACGTATCGGATAACATCATGTCAACTGTAACACTGCAGATGATACCACAGTGTACCTGGCTGTCTGTAGTTTCCAAGATGCTCAATTTCCGTAGCGTCACCTTGACAAACACTTAAATTTATATCTGAAGAACAATGGGATATGGCGTTTAATCCATGTAAGTGTACTGTCATCCTTTTAACTCGATCTAAAACTCTAATCTCATCAACTTACACATTGCATGGTCACACATTAGAAAAAATAAGCAGTGCCAAATACCTGAGTGGCAACATAAGCAGTCATCTTACATGGAACGATCATATAAAAAGGCCAGTACGTTAAGCAACAGAACTCTGGGCATCTTAAGCGCAATATCTGAAGTAAAAACACAGCCATAAGATCAACTGCATCTGGAGTCCTCATGCTCAACACAATATAGACAAACAGTGATGATTTTACGAAAGGCTAGTGGATCTGACAGCCTAGATAGCCTCATTTGGATTGCAATTAGTCATTGGCTTCAGAAAGTCTTCCTAAAATATTGTCATTTCAGGATGTCAAGCATATTGTGACACTAGATTCATATGAGAAATCATTTTGCAACCAACCGTCAGCTCTTCGTCAAATTCATCTCCAGTTTGTCTATATATATTGTGTCGAGTATGACTAGACTTGGGAAGAACACCCGGACTAAGTGCTTTATACGCAGTTGATCTTATGGCTGTTTTTTGCGCTTTTAACAAGCCTTCAGAGTTATGTTGCTTGAAGTATTGACATTTTTGACATGGTCTTTCCGGGTAAGATCAATACGTATGTTGACACCCATGTATTCAGTACTTCTAATTGTTTCCAGTGTGTGACCATGCAATGTGTAAGTCGATGGGATTTGAGTTTTGATCTTACATGGATGGCTGTTCACATACATTGATTAAAACTCTATATCCCATTCTTTATACAGATAGGGAAAGTGTTTTTTAAGGTTTCACTGCAGAAATTGGGCATCTTGGAAACTAAAGACAGCCATGTACACTGCTGTATCATCTGTACAGTCCTATCTGATAGGTCATTAAATCAATATAGATGAGGAATAAGATCGGACCTATAACTGGGCCTTGTGATACTCCTGCGGTAACTAATACTCTGTCGGAATCTTTGTTGTCAATGATTACCTATTGCAGTTTTTCAACACGTCCATATACCCGAAGTCGTCATGTACTGGTAAACATGAAAGTACAAAGAAAGACAAGCCTGCAAAGAGGTGTGCGGTTTATGTATATGGTCAGAAGCTTTAAGGTATGGTTGTGAATAACTGACTTTCAGAATTATATATGTCGGAAAATAAAACCTAATAGATCCCTAAACTATCCCTCAGAAAATGCATCTCCATGTCGTTATCTGCGCATCAGTGATTTCATTTGATGATTGAGATGATAGAAGACCGTTTTGGAATGTCACAGATTTGAATGTCATGCATTATTGTATCGCAAACGTTATCATTGGGTATCACTTCGAAAGGTGTGCAGATTTTTTCCGACCACGACAGATAAAGGGTTGCATTACGTGCCTTTAAAGATCTCTGTTTAAATGAAGTTGCTTAGAGACTATTAACAGGTGTCGTAATTTGCGTTACAATTGTATTCATGTATTGGAAGGATTTAAATTCCCAAATACGGAACGAGATTACACGAGAGCGGTGATGTAAATACTAAAAATGTGTGTGTGTGTCAGTTGTTGCCTGGTTTAAATTCCCAAATACGGAACGATATTACACGAGAGCGGTGATGTAAATACTTAAGATGTGTGTGTGTTTGGTGTCAGACCAGTCAGGAAATACTTCCGGGTCGTAGGGTGCTGAAATAGTTCCTTGAAAGAATCCAAAGTTTCTAGTTTGCATGTGTTTTTCCCAAGATTAGTTTCTATTTCATTGTTAAATCTAACCTGAGGTTAAAGTAGTATGTCTGTTGTCATGAATAGTAAGTATTTTACTGTGTTTGTCAGGATTATTTCTTTGGAGAGTATGAGCACAGAGGTTAGGTAGAGATGTGGTTTTGACAGATGTTTATTTCAAAATACGCATAGTGTGAATGAATGACGCGAAATGTTGAAAAACTGAATGGGTGTTTTATTCCAGATATGGGACCGTTTGCTAGCTAAATGTGTTTAATACACAGAATAAAAGTGTATTTAAGCGAACGAATGTTGTGGAACTTGTGACTGATCTCCAAATATAGCCTATATTGCATTGTGTTCAATGGGCTGATTTTGACCGGTCTGACACCGTATGTATCAGTTGTGGCCGGGTTTAAGTTTCCGAATACGGAACGAGATTACACGAGAGCGGTGATGTAAATACTAAAAGTGTGTGTGTGTGTGTGTGTGTGTGTGTGTGTCAGTTGTGGCCGGGGTTAAGTTTCCAATTACGGAACGACACAGGGCGAGATATTTCAAAACGTCAAGAAAAAACTATGTCGGCTGAAACATGAACAGTCTTACAAAAAAATGCCTTGAGATAAGCTTCTCTTTGGTGAGTTTTATGCATGCACGTGTTGTATTTAAGGTTTGTTCTATTGAAATATGGCGGTTGTTTATGAAGCCATTGCGTGCTGTCTTCAAAACCATAGCCGGAAAAGTGCGCATGCAGGTCGTAACATGGTCCTACCTATCATTCTAAACTAAGGATTGATGGCTCTTTGGTAGTTACATACTACCATTAGAACCATGGCTTTTATGTCTAGCCTTTAATATTTTTAATGAGTCTGGAGAAAAATATAGCGGCAGCTCTTTCAGAAAGAAGAAATTCATTGAAAAACATGTACACGACGCAAGAGGACGTACATAATGGTATGGTTGCTGGTGGTGTCTTTTTTACGCATATATATATATATGGCCTTGTAGGACAAACAAATCAGGACATATTTTAACTATACATATACTAGACTAAGTTTGGAAAATATCAATTGCTGTTTTTAAAGGGTACACATAACTATACTACACAGTTCAATTTAGCGCCGCAAATGCACGGAAAAGACGATTTTACAAGTGACATGTCAATGCAAATGAAGAAACAGTTTTCTCTTGCAAATACAGCAACTAAACCAAGAGTCGTCGAATTGTGGGTGAACGATTAGATCTCTTCACAGGAAAATAAATACTATGCGGAAAATAAATACTATGATACGGACACGGATAATGACGTCTTACTATTTTAAATATGAACAGGTAAATTCAATAAAGATTAAAATCAAAACTGTATTGTTAGTTTAAAAACATTCCACAGGTGAAACTATCCTTTAACTTGAAATGACAAAGCCATGTTATCACATCAAAATGCGCAGGTTAGTAATTCAATATTCGAATAAGGAAGTCGACATTGTTTGCCATACTGTTGCATTGACCTTAGAAGGTTTTCACGCTCAATTAGCAAACTTCTCTTTAAAATCTTACCCATAGTATATCTGATATGTTATCTCCTTCAAACGAGTGGAATCTTCAATAATTTATGAACATGATGATTCAGTCAAAACAACATTAGCATTGTTTGTCAACGAATCGACTGGGGTAGTAGAGGGAAGACTGATTACATACAACGCACAATCTGATAACTGCAACATGTACAACTTCTAAAGGTGCAATACGTTTAAATTATCCACCTATATAGAGCGTTAATGGACGCTTTGCAGAAACGTTCATATAATTAGGGTTTTTAATTTTAACAAAAGTGATGTATCTCTTATAAGGCAGGAAGTGGGTGGGTGTAATTTAACATAAATGTATTGGAAAGATGTATACATTTTGTGAATTAAAAACTCATAGAATTATATAACTTGAAGAAATATGTACATATTATATATATATTAGTTTATTTTAGCCACAGCTTGTGTTTCCAAATTAAACTTTCCGCTGACGGAATATGGTGCTAAAACTATGTAGTCTGGTATTTTTTGCGCTGATTTTACGCATTCATTCACTGGTCCATATATTGTTTTTGACACACACTTTTCTTTTTTCGACTTGTTTCCCCTTGTATTCAGTGGCTTTCGGAATTCCAAAACAGTTTAAGATATTATTTTGGCAATGTTGTCCGTGTAATCCCACTAGTTGGCATATGGTCACCAAACTGATACATTATATTATTATTCCAGATAATACCGCATAATGTTAAAACTTAAACATCAACAGTACAGACCTTCTAAAATGCGAAAGGCAATTGAATTAGTATGAGACGACCTTTCGAAGCTATGGCTTTATCGGACGACTTAAATTGATAAACTGGCTGATCGTGTCGTTCTGGAAATGTCTGGACAAAAGAAAGTAGTTCTTACCAGAGCCGAGGAGGAGGTCATTGTAGAATATGTGAAATTGATGGTAGAAACTGTTGATCTGTTCATCCGGTTAACTATGAATCTTTATGTGAGGAAGCCATCCAACTGGATTGCGGAACGTCGGTGGTTCTACCCAGGTGCCCGCTGTCCGGAGGGGAACCTGGGGTCTCCCTCAACACCGGACGTATATATGTGAGAGTAGTCAGCTAATGTTAAGCTATTTACAGTTGATAGTAATCAAAGCAGTAACTACCAGTTCTCTCATAAATGTGTGTCTCAAAAAAGTGATTTCCTTCCAGTCCGCGCCCGCGCCCATTTGGAAAGACCTGACCTTGACACTAACATCGACCTTGACCTACGTAGCTTAGAAATTCGGCCTTCAATAAGTAGGTCAGGCCAGGCCAGTAGAACACGAAAGGTTAAGGTCGACGCATTTGAGATGAAACATCTAGTAAATATGTGAAGTGTTTATATGTATGTGTGTGTATGAAATATAATAACTATCTGTAATGGTATATTCTGCATATATCTACTATGTGTATGTATGGAGGTCTATGCGTATGTATGAAATCTTACAATTACCCTTATATATATTTACCTACTATGTGTTATCATCCAATATTCGTATATATATATGTATACCTTGTGCATGAATGCAAGTTAATGTGTAGGGATGAAATCTTAAAATTGTCTATATAAGTAATTACTGTTAACAAAAGGTTCGATACCACGACCGCGTCGCACACCAAAAGCAATAGTTTTGTTCTAAAGCAGATCCAACAAACCGGTAACGAAACTACAAACAAGCGAAAGGGTTAAGCAACCTTTGGCACTCGCGTCGGTCGAATAAGTAATAACAATAAACGCGTCCCACGGAAATATCGAGCGGTGTTATAGTGGGAATAGCACATGTTAGGCCACTTTTAGGCATTCTATTTTTGTATTATAACAATTATAGAAAAACCCAAATAAGTAAGCAAATAAGTATACCAGTAGAAGCCATACAAAAACTTTAAATGTTTATTGTGCATTATACCACAAGGGATGTGACCGTCTTAAAATCCAACAAATACAGTAATAATAGTGTAATATTTCATAATTAAGTACAAAGTAATGTTAATTATAAAACCAGTAAACACGGCACATACCCATTTAGGACTAAGGAGCGCCTCCCTACGGTCCCTTTCATCACCAACCTGTGGGCCACAACCCACAGGGGCAGTCTTGACAGGAAACCGTTATCGACCATAATTGGCCTTTCCCTCCCCATGGTAGCAATCCCCTTGCGCGAACAAGATGTGGAATTGCTGCCACAGTACCTCAGACCAGACGCACACGCTATGCCGCAGGCATAGCAACCATCCAACTGTACACCAACAAATGCCCCAACACGTACAAACATACAACACAGTAATAACCGAACAGGCCCCAGTTCGATGACCATAAGTATTAGTATGCTGCAAATGGACACGCTAATCATCCCCAAGATGGCGTTGTACAGGCATACCCCTCAACAAACTCCAGCAAATATGATATGGTCAAAACATAATCATAACACTACAAAACAAGCACGCACCACATATAACACAACGCTAAACAAAGCTAGGACCGGAAGGTGTCAATACACGAAATTAGGTTGAATTAACCGCTGTTGTTGACACCGCTTTTAACACATATTTAGGCATTAAACAGACCTGTTGGTAAGGTCTCTATAAGCTTCAAAATTCAAAATTACACCTTTAAAAGTCCAGACTCTATTGTGCCCATCGCGTCAGGTATACCTTGACGTGTTCGTTGGTGGACGGACTATAAACCTTAGAACTACACACACACACACACTTCCAAATCAGTTCTCACTCGATCAGCACACACTGCAAACCAATTAAACCCTTGGTGAAATTGAAATCAGATATACAAGCAATAGAAACGGTAAACAAACTCGTATTTGCTTGCGAACAAAAAGTATATTTAAGCGGTAAACAAACACGCAATATACAGTGTATATACACACACATAATTCACTACATGTGAATGTGATGGTCTGAAGACCAATTCTCACATTATAAAATAGAGCATATTGGAGCTTGGTGAACCATTAGAATCGACTCTTAGTGTTACTCAATTGAGTATAGCTTAGTGTATTTATTACACGAAGAGACTAAACGATTACACAAAAATCTCGCCAGATCATGAACTGGAGAATTATAATAAAGTAACATACACACTCAAAGCGATTACAACACGCAGTAACTGTTACAATACAACAAATTGCAACAAACTTACAATACACTGAAAACAGAGAATGTTCGGTAGGTGATTGTAACAGCATACACTACTCGATCGGCACATGCCAGCCTCTAGTACTTTGATACTAAATGAGTGTGAAAACGATCTAACATATACATGTAAAGATTGGAAGTGAATATATATAACAATACATAGACCACGGTGACACACGATACCACACAGTTTTAACACATACTGGTAGAGAATACACAGGTAAAATTCACAAGGGTGGATATACGTGTATACGGATTAATAAGTCAAATATATAAGTAACACAACGGTGCCTCTTTATGGCAGCTGACGAAGGAATTTTTATTCCGAAAGATCTTTTGCATACAGGATATTGTTTTCCTGGTAAAGTAGACACTGTTGTCCTAGTTAAAATACTTTGTAAGAGATTTTAACATAACTTATCTAAAGTATTATACTGCCTCCGTGATTAAAACACGGGGAAGGTAGTCTGTATGGTTAATACAGATACAGCTCACATATTAGTGTTACACATAATATAGCCGAGAACACTATACATTGTTTAGAGACAATCGCCTACTCTAATGTGAGCTTGGTGTAAGTACAGTATTAAGGATATACACATATAATAAGCTGTTAAAATATACTGTAACATGCATAATAAACACTCGGGGTAAGATTCCCCAGGGGGATCTCGCTAACTGGGAAGGCGAACCCTTTGAGGTCAGTTGGGCCCTCTGCTGTGGTCAGACGCTTGCAAACCCCCTCAAACATCGCCTAACGGCTCGGGTGAATATAATTTCCAGGCAGGGAATGTGAGCCCATGTCCCCTGTCAAGAATCCTAATAAGTAATATTACGTCGAGTAACTTTATACTGATATATTTTTATTCATTTTGTTTCAATGCGATATAAAAAAAAAAGAAAAACAAGACAAGTTCACTAAAATTTATTTATTGTAAAATAAAGAACCATTTCAACGTATTTGTTTTGCATTTATTGAATTACATCATGTTTTGTCGACATAAATAATTATAACGATTTATAGATATATATCATAACAACTCGAGTTTTTTTAAAGTGAGAAATTCAATATAACCCAACAAGACAAGGCACAAATACGCTTCCGTACACTTGCAATAGTCAATATTTATGGAAGACGGATGCGGCCATTTCGACTTATCGTATTCGAGTTTTCGCTTTGTTAATAACCCTATCGTTTTGGACGAAATTTCGTGGCGAAAAGTCGAAATTTTACAATATCGGATTGGCGACTTTGCGAGTCGAAATTTCGTCCAAAACGGCGGGTTTGCGAATTTTCGCCTTCGACTTTTCGGTTTGGCGACTTTTCGCTTTCGACTTTTCGTGTTGGCGACTTTTCGCCTTCGACTTTTCGCCTTGTATTAACATGGCGAAAAGTCGCGAAGTAGCGAAGTCGAAATGGCCGCATCCGTCTTCCATAGTTAATAAGAATATTCTGCACATATTACTGAGATTGAGATGTAAATATACTGAAACGAAAAAGAAACGCAGCTCGGGAATGTCCGCTATATATTGTATATACTACACACTTAATTCCAAATAATATTCCAAAGAAATCCCAAGATGTTTTGTAACAAAGTTGCAGTTAGTTAGAGAAAGGACACAACTGTGACGTTGTAGACGATTTAATCATAGTACACTTTGTAACAAGAAATTCATAAATGTTGAAGTTCCTCTTTGAAAAATTGAGCCATTTCAGTACTGTATTTCACGTAAAATGTTTTTTTGCATTCTAAGTTTGCTCACATGCTTGAGCCAAACGCGTATTCTGTCAATAATTAAACTTTGAAGGAATACTGTTTGCTGTGTTAAGTGTTGTTTTAGTATTTTTTTTTGAAAGGAAAGGTCTTACGTAGCCATGTACCATTCGATTAACAACAGCGTATTGTACATACAATATATAGCGGAAATTCCCGAGTTGCGTTTCTTTTTCGTTTCAGTATATGAAATGATGGTAATGGATAATCATGAGTCGGACACTTCAACGTTCTTTATTTGACATTCTGTTCCATATTTTTGCATTTATGCTATCTCTTATGCTATTTGTTATACATTTTTTTCTGTTATATTTTGGTAACATGTCCTAATTACAACTGACTTTTACTGACGCTATTAATATAAAACTGACGTGTACATTTTCTTAAACAAATATAAATTCCCTAAGATCTTTAAAAAGGAGCACCCGGTCTTTCATTCTTGTAGACATTGTACTTTGTACGTTATTAACCATAATCACTTGTAAAAGGCGCGGTTAAGTTCCAGGTTAATCCTTTATCAAAATAAACTAAATAAATAATATACATCAGAGAGTTATGGGCCTTTATCAGATGTATTCATTGCATCATGCTGTAGATGTGTACACAGTTTCATTGGTATAGACCTTATAACTTGAAAGATATTGGGAAGTTTAAGTAAAAGGTTAAACCTTTCTTCAAAGGAGCATGATTAAAAAAATATGAAAGAGAGTTACAGGCCTTTATCACGTGTATTCATTGGATCATGCTGAAGATGTGTGCAAAGTTTCAAGTTGTACACCTTATACTTTGAATGTTATTAGGCGCAATCACTTGTAAAATGCAAAGTTAAGTTCCAGGTTTAACCTTTTTCTCAAAGGGGAATACTAAAAAACATAATATATATATAGACTTGAGTGGTATGTATGGGTCTTTATTATGTGTATTCATTTGGTCATTATAAAGATGTGTACAAAGTTTCATTGTTGTTGACAGTATTCTTCGAAGGTTATTAACCAAAATCAGTTGTCAGGTAGAGAGACAGACAGGCGGAGAGATAGACGGACGGACGGACAATGCCACGACATAATACGTACCTACGGGCATATAAAAATCGGACTGACCACCTTTCCGTTCTTTTTTTCTCTCTCATTATTTGGCAACGTTATGGTTTGTCTATTTTCCGTTAAAACAATTATGCAAACTTGTAACAAAAAGATCACAGTTAAAATAGAATAACCGACGTATGTAGCTGTGGGACTTTAAACAACAATTTATTACCAATAGAGGTTTTACCAAGTTGGTGGATTTCAACTGATTTCTTCAGGTTGACATCTCTTAAATGTGAACTTGCACACATCTGTTATCTCTAACACCGAGTCAGAACAGTGAGAACAAGTATCGTTCTGATTGAGAAAAAAATGTAAATATGTACGTATGATTATCTTTGATCAAGGCAAAATGATTAAAAGAAAATGAATAATTGCATGAACGTCTGAACTATATATTCTCCTCAAAATAATGTAAGACCACAAAATAATGATTCCAACGTGATTCCTAGGTGTCTACTCGGGTACGCAGGTGACACAATTATGTCATGTGTACGAATTGTGTATTATGAATGAATCGTCATCTTTGACGATATCTGAAGCCATTAATAGCATATGAATGAATGTGTTTGGCTGTGCTAAATTAATTTAAATACATGACGTGCATTATTGTGAATTATGTTAAAATATATTGCAAAATAGCATAGAGAAGGGAAGCAAATCTGTTAGAGCTATTAACATCAAGAGGAGTATAAGTCTATAACAAGTCAAACAATAAGTATTTAATATTGTTATGCAATTTCCTCTTTGGTAATGTCTGTACCGATACTATAACTGACTCACACTACGTCATTTAGTCTTGTGATGAAGCATCGCACGAGTTTGGCCAACCTTGGAGTTTGTTTGCAAAAATAAAAAAAACCAAAAGGAAAACAGTCATACTTTCCTCTAACATAACACTTTTTGTCTCACCTAAAACATCATTCTCTACACGACAGTGATTAATATATTTACAACATATAGAAGCAAACAATTACACTAAGTTATAAATATGTTGGTGTAGATATAAAACATTCTCTGACAAAATATATTATCAGGATTTTATCGAAATGAATTGTGTTTACGGCCCAACAACACCAGAGACGTTATATAGCACCAAATAGTAATACACCTGCGACGTTTATATCATCCATGTGAATCTAGATAAAATATGGAGAATGGGCAGAGCTGCTGAACATTCTATAGTAGATACTCCAATTACGACGACGCCACATTTCCACGTTTACACACGCAATATCATGAATACTTCTATTGAGAAAGACACAAAATGACAACTTGATTATGAAGAGTGTGAGGACCTACCCTCTGCCACTAGCGGGATTTGAAGTGATCGTATTCTATATCCGGTAACCATATTTTTTCTTTTGAAATTGATACTATTTTAGTATCATATATTTTCTCAGTACTAAGTCCGAAATGTATCAAATCAATTTAAATACTTTATGTTATTTTTTAAAGAAACACGAGGAAACTTGATTCTTAAGAAACGTTGCAAGTTGGATATCTTACATTTCTGTACTATTGACATGATTAATATTGGGTTCTGCTCAACCCGGGGCTAGAGGGCGTGAACGGTAGCAAGCACTTTTCACTACCGCTCATGAGCAGTCTCAATCAAACCGAGACTGCAATATATTTTGTATTTAACGTGTTTGACGATTTCAAATTTTCTCCTTTCATACTGTTTTTGGTGTGATATTTTAGAATAGAGATAAGTTATTTGTACATATTATCACTAGTTATTGAGTATAATGGATCAACAACTCTGTAAAGCTGGGGTAATTACGGTGTATTGTTAGGGCCATCTTACCATCGCATCTTACCATCGCATCTTACCATCGACCTAGGTCGATGGTAAGATCGACCTAGGTCGATGGTAAGATCGGCCTAGGTCGATGGTAAGATGCGATGGTCGATGGTAAGATGCGAGGGTAAGATTGTAAGATGCGATGGTTGATGGTAAGATGCGTTGGTAAGATGCGATGGTCGATGGTAAAATGCGATGGACCATCGACAATCGCACCTTACCATCGACCATCGCATCTTACCATCGCATCTTACCATCGACCATCGCATCTTACCATCGACCATGGTAAGATGTGATGGCAAGATGGCCCTAACAGGACACCGTAGGTAATACTGTAGTCTACATGTAAACCTCGATACCACAGTTAAATCCCCTGATTGTATCGATTTGTTCGTATGGATGCCTTTCCAATTAAAAAGTACCGATGCATTACTAAGGGCTTTTATAAGACGTGTGTCATATTATCGATTTTTAGGAGTTTATTGAATTATTTTATAATACAAAATATATATCACAAAGCATATATGGCCTGGGAGTGTAATCTTACAATGATACAATTTCTATAAACGACAAGTAGTAGTATGTAACATAGAAATGACGACAAAGAACGCTTCCTAATGCAATTTGTCTTGCGGTTAAGGTTAGGATTCTCAATAGTTAAGGTTCCACAATAAAAATGTTAATACAAACTTGGGAATTGAATTGGACAGACTTAAGCAATACATAATTTGTCTTTAATACTTTTATTCAAACACTTTATGTACAAGCATGTACAATTATATATATCATAAACGCATGCTGGGGAAAATATAATATATACTGATCAAAGAAGATATTTAAATAACAAGAAGAACAAAAACGATACAGAACTAAATAACGGAATAAAGTCATACAAACCATACAATCTAAAATATGTATATGCCATAAAGCCTCATTGTTATTTGATAGAAGTGGACACTTTAAAACAAGAAATTCAGTAGAGTGGATGGATGCTCCCCGAAATGTATCCTCAACTTATCATAATGGAGTGCGTGGTCCAGTGGTAGAGCGCCGAACTCCAGATCGAGAGGTCGTGGGTTCGATCCTCGCCGCGGCCACGTTATATATCCTTGAGCAAGATAATTAATCCACATTGCTTAGTACTGGTTCTACCCAGGAAGCCATCGAGAGTGATTAATCTAAGTTGCAAAAACTGGTTTCGCAATCGATGTAAAATAAATATGTTTAAACTAAACTTATCATATGGCCTTGTATCACCCAGCAGTTTTCAATTTGCAGTTCCATTAGAAGTTTTTGACCTATGGTTCTGACAAGAATTACAAGTATAAAATTACAAAGGGCAATAACTCTAATTAGAACGAAGACTGGTTGTAGATCTCTGCACATTCTCTCATTGCCCTTTATCATTGTGTGAGGTTTCAATGCAGTCTCATCAGTAGTTTCTGAGTTATGCTACGGACATGCATTAGAGGTATAAAATTCCAAAGGGCAATATACCTCTATTCTGAATTAAGATAGAGTTATGGTTTTGTGCTTGAAACTTCCTCTCATTGCCCGTTATCATTGTGAAGTTTCAATAAAGTCCCATGAGTGGTTTTGAAGTTATGCTCCAGACAAGAACTATAAGTATAAAATGACAAAAGAAAATAACTCTAATTTGAATAAAGAAAGAGTTATGGTTCTTATGCTCTGCATGTCTTCTTACTGTCTTTTATCATTGTGAGAATATTCATCGCATTCTTATAAGTAGTTTTGAAGTTATGCTCCGGACAGGAATTATAAGCATAAAATTACATTATTGTTGCTGTATTATCACATACCATACAAAGACATTTTTGGTCAAAGTTACAAAGGGCAATTCTAATCTGAATTAAGACAGAGTTACGGTTTTTGCACTCTGCACTTCCTCTCATTGCCCTCTATCATTGCAGACCAGTTGTTTTGAAGTTATGCTCCGGACAAGAAGTCTAAGTATATAATTACAAAGAGCAATAACTATAATTTAAATGAAGACATAGTTACGGTTCTTACATTCTCCACTTCCTCTCATTGCCCTCTATCATTGTTTGAAGTTTCATTGTAGTCCCATCAATAGTTTTGAAGTTATGCTCCGGACAATATTCTAAGTATAAAATTACAAAGGGCAATAACTCTAATTCGAATTATGACAGAGTTACGATTCGTTCGTGCATTTTGCACTTCCTCTCAATGCCCTCTATCAGTGTATAAAGTTTCATTGTAGTCCCTTAAGTAGTTTTGAAGGTATGCTCTGGACAATAATTCTAAGTATAAAATTACAAAGGGCAATAACTCTAATTTGAAGGAGAAAGAGTTCTTGCATTGTGCAATTCCTCTTATTGCCCTATTTATTGTGTGAAGTTTCATTGTAGTTCCATTAGCAGATTTGAAGTTATGCTCCGGAAAAAATTCTTCTAATTATAAAATTACAAAGGGTAAAAGACTCTATTTTGAATTAAGATAGAGTTTTGCTTCTTATGCTCTGCACTTCTTCTTACTGTCTTTTATCATTGTGAGAAGATTCATTGCATACTTATAAATAGTTTTGAAGTTATGCTCCGGACAAGAATTCTAAGTATAAAATTACAAAGGCCAATAACTGTAATCCAAATGAAGACAGAGTTACAGTCCTTGCATTCTGCACTTCCTCTCATTGCCCTCTATCAATGTTTGCAGTTTCATTGCAGACCCTTTAGTAGTTTTGAAGTTATGCTCCAGACAATACTTCTAAGTATACAAGAAAAACTTGATGCAAAGCATCAATTCGGCGCCAAAATTTTGAAGAATTAAAACATACGTTATTAAATAACAGTACACGTGTTTATCAGTTATTTTAACTATCTTATCATCAGTACTAAACCTTGGTATATTTAGTGGTCATGGACATAATATTAACAAACGTTGCTATGTTGACTTGGTTAAATGTATTTTGAATTAACTAGGTCATTCAGACAATTTTCCAAACGGCCCGGCCAGACATCACGGCTGTCCACTATGACCTGCCCAGGCTGTGTAAGAGCAGCCCGGCCAGACATCACGGCCGTCCACTATGACCTGCCCAGGCTGTGTAAGAGCAGCCCGGCCAGACACCACGGCCGTCCACTATGACCTGCCCAGGCTGTGTAAGAGCAGTCCGGCCTGAAATCACGGCCGTCCACTTTGACCTGCCCTAGCTGTGTAAGAGCAGCCCGGCCAGACATCACGGCAAGATCAGTCACGCCAGACATCACTGTGTAAGAGCAGCCCGGCCAGACATCATGGCTGTCCACTATGACCAGCCCAGGCTGTGTAAGAGCAGTCCCGCCAGACATCACTGTGTAAGAGCAGCCCGGCCAGACATCACGGCTGTCCACTATGACCTGCCCAGGCTGTGTAAGAGCAGCCCGGCCAGACATCACGGCCGTCCACTATGACCTGCCCAGGCTGTGTAAGAGCAGTCCGGCCAGACATCATGGCTGTCCACTATGACCTGCCCAGGCTGTGTAAGAGCAGCCCGGCCAGACATCATGGCTGTCCACTATGACCAGCCCAGGCTTTATTTGGATGATACTCTATATAGAAAATGTTTACATTTTAATACAAGAAAAACTTGATGTTAAGAGTCTGCGCTCATAAATCTACTTTCGTTTTCAATACATTTGTCTGCATTTGACAGTCAAAATGAAGCATTACAAAATTAGCGATTTCCCGTAAACGAAATTTAAATGCCAAAACTTTCCGATATATCATCGTATTTTCTCATTTCTTAGCAACATTTAATGTAATTTGCCAATAATAATTAATCAAAACGATTTAAAAACGAGAACAATGTGAAAACATTTGAAACGCAGATATTACGATCGATAAATTTCGTTAATTTTTTCTAAAATTCGTATTACGCATTTAACCATTTGATTTTATAATCAGCCTCGTTTTCAGTCAAAATACAGGGAGACATCGTTTTAATGAAATGATTTTGTATAATTTTTGAATTATTGGTGCATCATTTCTAACAGAAATTCAAGAAATCGCTAAGCAGTTTTATCTCTTGTGTTTTATATCTTATTCTGGTGCGTTTTATAGCATGCTTTAAATGCCATTTAATTTTTTTTAATTACAATCCAAACATACTCAACTATCAGTCCTTTTGATTCCCCATGCCTAAGGTCAAAGTACTGGGGAAGGTCAAAGTACTACCACAGTATGTCCGGCGCCCTCAAGGGGCGCCGAACAATAATTACAAAGGGCAATAACTGTAATGTGAAGGATGACAGAGTTACGGTTCTTGCACTCTGCACTTTCTCCCATTGCCCTCTATTATTGTTTGCAGTTCCATTGCAGACCCTCAGTAGTTTTGAAGTTATGCTCATGACAAGAATTCTAAGTATATAAATACAAAGGGCAATAACTATAATTTGATTAAAGACAGAGTTACGGTTCATGCACTCTGCACTTCATCTTAGTGCCCTCTATCATTGTCCCATCAGTAGTTTTGAAGTTATGCTCCGGACAATATTCTAAGTATAAAATTACAAAGGGCAATAACTCTAATTCGAATGATGACAGAGTTACGGTTCGTTCGTGCATTTTGCATTTCCTCTCAATGCCCTCGATCCTTGTATGAAGTTTCACTGTAGTCCCATCAGTCGTTTTGAAGGTGTGCTCCGGACAAAAGTGGAACGGACGGAAGGACGGCAAAAGCGGCGACTATAAGCTCCCCCGAAAATTTCGGGGAACATAATAAAACACATTAGTCTTAATTAAACATGTTAAAGATATATTCCAGTATATTTCATTGAAGGCAATTTATATATATTAATTTATCGAAAACAACTCTGCTTCTCGAATCTGATGCTATGGTAAGTGTAGGCTGTGAAATAAATTCGTTTTCCTGAAGAAGGTCAGAGGACCGAAAATTCGAGAAGCAGAGTTGTTTTCGATAACTTAATTCAAGAGTTTGTTTATAACTTTCCTTCGCGCCTTTATGGTATAATATTTTGATACAGAGTTCATAAATGATGAGAATAATATCTTTTTGTATGTTCGATAAAGTAGTACAGAAACTAGGGGTTCCGGGACAGTTTTCTCATCGGGGGTTTCATGCAACGAGTCAGTAAATTTGTTGGCCGGCAAGCCAACCAACAAATTTAAAACTCATTGGAACCCCCTCAAAGAAACACCCCAGAACCCCTAGTTTCTATACTACTTATAAATAATTGATAACATAACTTGCTACTTTTTTAATCAACCCCAAATAAAACAACTGTAGATCAGGTAATCAATATCTTTCAAACCCAACACCGTGGACGCATCCAGGCCCAACAGCTAATCACTAATAAAAAAAAGCCACGCGTCATGCTCATGCTCTTTACATAAACGACTGTTCGAATTCTTTTTAAGCAGCTGTGCACAGCCGTTAATGTGATTACCTGGTTTCAATAGGAAATCTGCGCTTGCGCTCATCCCACAATCCATTTAACTTTTCAATGGGCTGACTCGCTCCATAGACATCACCAGAACTCCATTTGGCATATCTCTACCGAAACGACATGCAGAGATTCACCTGAAGTTTGGCGAGGTATGTCACTAGCAAACAAATATTAGGGAAGAATTCTTTAGCAGCTGCACCCCAATATTAGTTTGCTAGTAACGGAACTACACAGACACCATCTACTAAGCGCCACCATTGCGAGACTGCAACAAGTTAGCAAATAACTGTCAGTGTCACCAGGTAACCAGCACTTGCAAGCACATAACCGATAGATACTATAACTCGATCGCCTATATTTACTATACCACCGACCGCGAGACTTTGAAAAGGGTTTTCAAATTTGCATGAATTCGAATTATCATAGTTAGTAATTATAATTAGCATTGTGTTGCAATAAAATTTGGCAAATTAGTTGTGTTAGTAATAATAGCATTAACATTTGCTTTAATATTTGTAAAAGTACTTCAAATATTAATTAAAACAAAAATGTGTCACAAAACGTTAAATCTTTTCAGCGCCATATTGGAAAAATACAAAGAGAGATAACCCCGCGTCGATTATTTGTCAAATAGGATTAACTGTTATCTCTCTTTGACCATTATTGGAAAAATTATAGCAGCACTGCATCGGATATAATTAGCCTGCGGTAACCATGGAAACGCTACGAGTGAGAATTTATTGGGAAAATTGCCAGGAGCATTACGCTAAAATCGATATTTTACTGTCGCCTCGATCAAACCGAAACTGCAATATTTTGTATTTATCATGCTTGACTGTTCACACTCCTGCGAGACTCGCAACATGCGCTTGTTATTGCTTGATGTCTTGAATATCCTTAAACGGCACCCAACTATTAAAATTTTCATTGTTACATTTCCGCCGAACTAATGCTAATTTCTTTTTATTATCACGTCGTATAAACTTTTCAATTCTGAATATTTCTTCATCAGCTTTTAACATTTCTAATTCATAAAAGCTTTCATCAATGTTTTGGTTGTTCAAATCTTTTATTTTATACGTCACAGGATTTGTATATTGGATTTTATCAATAACAAATATTTCTTCTGTCCAATTTGGAGTATACCCCTTTTCAAACGTTCTTTTATATTTACTGATTCTAACCTTGTCTCCTATTTTGAACTTTGGCAAAGCTTTATTAATTTTCATCTTTCCACACAAGTTGAAATACACTATTCCTTTATTTTTCTCATCACTGGCCTCAATCGGTGTCATTTTAATACTCCGATGTTTTGTGTTATTATACTTATCAACCATCGCCTGTAGCACACCTAAATATGTATTTGTATTGTTTGCTGTAAAATATTTCCACATCCTCTCTTTTAATGTTCTATTAAATCGTTCAATTACTACAGCTTTTCCGAAATTAAACGTGTGATACATTTCGATATTATTATCAGCAAGAAATTGCTTAAATGTTTTGTTATAAAACTACACACACTGGTCAACCAAGAGCAATTTACAGTGTCTTCCTGTACTCATAATCTTTTGGAAAGCTTTAGTAATTTCTATACCAGTTTTATTTGGAACATGCATAACCCAAGCAAATTTACCAAATACATCAATAACAGTAAGCAAGTATTTTACACCTTTATTATAATTTGAAAACGATTGCATATCAACCAAATCAGCCGACCATATTTTATCAATTTCATTAACAATCACACGGCGTTGAGCTAGCTTATAAGTCCATCTCAACGCATTTTCTCGTTTTTTTTGCTCTCCAAGTCCTAGTTTATATTTTGCACTAATAACTGGCTTGACTATCAAATTCAAATGATTTGAATCAAATGATTTGAATTTGCTCGTTTTTAAACCGGCCAGCATGTTTTTATCGCACATTGATTTATTACTATGACTTTTTTCATAACAATAATCATGCTCTTTGCAAATAGCATCTAATTCATTTGATGGTTCTCCATATCATGCGGATTACCAGGACCGCAATATTTATAACCAGGAATTGTTAGCCCCTTTTTAGGCAACAAAGGAAGTAAAGCTTTGTGAATACCAATACTCCCGCCTTGTGTACTTTTAACAAATTGTGTTTTAGTACTACCACAAGATGCGCAAGTTGCTTTTAACATTCTTCTACCATTTTTTGCTAAAATATACTGAGGATTAACATTTTCAGTCATCATCTTTTCTTTAACACAGAAACTAATATATAATATGATTAGACTAAACTCTGTTTACAAAATATGATTTTATAATGTTTTCATTTTCCATAGGTGTGTATGGTTTTAATATTTTATAAAGAATATCGTACAAACTGTTTCCTTCTGGCAACTTTTCAACAAAGTACAGACAGAAATATCCGCACAGGACACTTGTTTTATCTTGATACTGAATGGTGTTGTATTTTATGTTGGGTATGAAATTTAAAACTTCTTTTGGTGGACTCAAGTGAAACGGATCAAAATAATACTCATTACAGTAACAAGTCCAGTGTGTACCGGGTCCGGTATAATCATCAATATTAATATTACCGCATTCTTGTTTATTTTGTTTTGTTTGTAATTTGTTCTTGACACTCCCCTGAATTTCTGTATACCTAACTGCTTAACCCACTTTATTATGTCTAAGTTAGTGATAGGCTCGTTTTTGAAAATTAACTTTTTTTTACAAGTGGAATACTTTTATATGGTCTAAATTGTGAATCTACTTGTAAACCATTTCCACGATCAACTTTCAAACCTTTTCCCGTCAAGCCGCTAATAAGAGATCCAATTAAAGGAATTCCTAGTGATGCAAGCAGTTCAAGAAATCCCCCGTCTTGTTGTTGATGCCTTGTCAGCTTAATAGGGCAGCAACCTTTTGACTTTTTAATCTTTTTTCTTTGTGATGGTGTTAGCACACGTGATTCAAGTAGTGCTTGTCTTTTATCATTAGGGATAGTTACCATTCCATTTCCAAATAGTTTACCAATTCCAGTGCTCGCCAGGTTACTCAGTGCTCCTGTTGCTGATACTTTCGGAGCGAGTCTATCAACTGTTGGTAATATTGTTTTAGTCAACAAACCGGCTAATGCTCCCAAAAAGCCCCCATCATTAGATTGAGATCTCATTTGCGATTTTGATATATTTATGTCTGAAGAAATGCAAAAAGATCGGACAGGGAAAGTAGCATTCAAGGAGGACAGTCAACCACAAAACACAGAAACAAACATGCAAACAGACAAACAAGAAGGCAAAAGTAATAATAAAAGTAAACGACATCACAAACACAAAATGATGTTTGAGGGGGTTTGCAAGCGTCTGACCACAGCAGAGGGCCCAACTGACCTCAAAGGGTTCGCCTTCCCAGTTAGCGAGATCCCCCTGGGGAATCTTACCCCGAGTGTTTATTATGCATGTTACAGTATATTTTAACAGATTATTATATGTGTATATCCTTAATACTGTACTCACACCAAGCTCACATTCGAGTAGGCGATTGTCTCTAAACAATGTATAGTGTTCTCGGCTATATTATGTGTAACACTAATATGTGAGCTGTATCTGTATTAACCATACAGACTACCTTCTCCGTGTTTTAATCACGGAGGCAGTATAATACTTCAGATAAATTTAACTATCTCTTACAAAGTATTTTAAGACAACAGTGTCTACTTTACCAGGAAAACAATATCCTGTATGCAAAAGATCTTTCGGAATAAGAATTCCTTCGTCAGCTGCCATAAAGAGGCACCGTTGTGTTACTTAAATATTTGGCGTTTTAGCCCGTATACACGTATATCCACCCTTGTGAATTTTACATGTGTATTCTCTACCAGTTTATGTTAAACTGTGTGGTATCGTGTGTCACCGTGGACAATGTATTAGTATATATATTCACTTCCAATCTTTACATGTATATGTTAGATCGTTTTCACACTCATTTAGTATCAGAATACTAGAAGTTGGCATCTGCCGATCGAGTAGTGTATGCTGTTACAATCACCTACTGAACATTCTCTGTTTTCAGTGTATTGTAAGTTTGTTGCAATTTGTTCTATTGTAACAGTTACTGCGTGTTGTAATCGCTTTGAATGTGTATGCTATTTTATTACAATTCTCCAGTTCTTGACCTGGCGAGATTTTCGTGCAATCGTATAATCTCTTTGTGTAATAAATACACTAAGCTACACTCAATTGGGTAACACTAATAGTCGATTCTAATAGTTAACGAATCTTCAATATTCTCTACTTTAAAGAGCTGGTCTTCAAACCATCATATTCACCTATAGTGAATTATGTGTTTGTGTATATACACTGTATATTGCGTGTTTGTTTACGCTTAAATATACTTTCTATTCGCAAGCAATTACGAGTTTGTTTACCGTTTCTATTGCTTGTATATCTGATTTCAATTTCACCATGGGTTTAATTGATTTTTCAGAGTGCTATAGTCGAGTGAGAACTCAACTGTGTGTGTATATACACTGTATATTGCGTGTTTTTTTACCGCTTAAATATACTTTTTGTTCGCAAGCAAATACGAGTTTGTTTACCGTTTCTATTGCTTGTATATCTGATTTCAATTTCACCAAGGGTTTAATTGATTTACAGAGTAGTCGAGTGAGAACTCAACTGATTTGGAAGTATCTATCTACAGTCTTATATACAATATTAAACATCTGTAATACATTGGTCCCGCGGTATTGCCTATCCAAGACTAATTACCACATGTAGAGGGTGTGAATTAGTTTAACTCGTGGTAATGATTTGATGATAACCGTTGAGATACTTTCGTTTGTCGTGTAAATATCAAAGGTATCTATTTTATATCCCGTAATGAGCCACATGTATGTTTTGTTCGTGTCCTAAGACTAAAAGGACGTGTGTCCATAATATTATCATTGAATTATTATTTGTTATAAGTTTCTATCGAACATATATATTTATATTGACACTTCTACGTTAACTGTACGTAGTTTCATTTAGCTGACACAATTGTTTTAATACAGTCTATGATTTAGTAACATATTTCAGTTTATAGCGTTTTCCCTTTATTCCGTAATTTTGACCGAAATTCAAGTGTAAATTTGCGCTTATATAATAATATTCGTTACTATGTTCCTCACATGTTAAGATCTTGAAATATATAATATGCGCCTGTATGTGACTGTCTCTGTGAAGTTTACTTATGCAAACGATTCGGCTTTGTTATGTAAAGACGCACCATACCATTTAAAATATACTGATGAAACGTCATCATGTGTGCAGCGTGAGGTTACAGGGAAATATTTTGTTACCCTCTAGTAAATGCCATATTACTCTTTCTCATAGTTGTATTATTGTAATTCTGCTATCAAAGTAAGTACCGGTACTGTTGTTTGCATTTAAGGTGAAGAGTATTCGAACATCCTGATTTTTATTTTTTTCAAAAATCTTGTATACACTGTTACACTGTTGCAATAGATGTACCGCTAAGCTGTTGGAACTATATAACTTACTGTATTATATATTCGTTTTAATATTTGTTAACTATTTACGCATGCAACTCGAGTAGTGTGTCCAGTAAACGATTATAGACTGTGTTCCGTACCCGTCTGTGTCATTAGGGTTAGTAAGGTGTTAGTTGTATTACATAACACAGTGGTACATATCCAGTCCTAAAACAATATATATGTGTATACGTAGTGGTATCTATGCAGTAATAATACATTAATGTGTTTATATGCATTAACTAAAGAGTACGTTCTGTCACGTTTAGAGGTGTATAGCGCGTCACTTTTGCAATATAACAAGTGTCCTGTCGAAATGCGTCTCTAAATCTTCGTTATGCTATGCTGCATGTGCTTTTTTAATATTTCTGCTTTTTAGCATGTGTGCTTTTTTAGCATGACTGTTTTTTATATTGTGTTATTAGCAAGCGACTAAAATCGCACGTGACAATAGGGCTACCGCCTTGGAACGGTCAGTGGCAAAGTAGGCCACTGGGTGTGTGGGGGGGGGGGGGGGGGGGGGTAAACCGGTTCTAGGGTGCACCAAACCTCACACTTACCCTACTGTCATCTCATTAAAACAGGACAGTGTAAATAAAGAAATCCACGCCATGATCTAATCTCTAACCAACAAGCCATGCCCGTTGGATTTAGCTTTGTTAATATTGTTAATCTGAGTAACTGTCAACAACAAAAGAAAATCCCCAGTTAGTTGATTATTTTTTAGTCTGAGCGTTAATTCACTTTGTTTTCATATGCTTTTGCTAAACTTCTCTTTTGCCCCTCTGTCAAATATATCGAATGCTTTACGTAAGTCATATATGCAAAAAGTTAGATTAAACAATAACTAGTTTATTTCCAACGGCATCAATAACAACATATAAGACTAAAGCATAACCTTTATATCTGGCGGTAGGAACGTTGTTTAGCTTATAAACCGGAGAAATTAGTTATGTAAATATTAATGTTGTTAATGATCGTTTTGTTTACTCCACAGAACCCGACTCTTATCGGTTCATCTTTGAAAGGATATGACCTCGTAAGGTCAGCTGTACTTATTTCATAAATAACATCCCCATATGATCCATCAACAATAGAATTACTTATTAAATCACAGTGGATATATAAAGTATCAATAGAATTTGTTATCTTTGGTACTACTGTCCCAAATTTAGTTTCTCTAATAACCGCATCTTTGTCAAAGATTTGAAACTTGAAAATCAAATTCAATTCTTATTGGGACAGTGAGTCAGCAGGTAAATCACCGTTTACAGTCAATGTTTCTTTTATATAATTATTGATATCGGCATAACTGTAATTTCCATTTGTAAAAACAATTGCTTTTGGATTGTTATCTTTTCCATTGTGATACCTTATCACTTTGTTATTAAAATTCTCACTAATATTATACCACGAGTAAGTCATAGAATTAATCTTGTCAAGTCCAATGCCATACTGTTTGTTCTTGTCCAATATTAATGGTCTGTCACATACAGTTGTAAAATTACTTGGTGTACTTGAGCTATTAATTATTGAAGCTTTTTCTGATGATAATACAATTTTGTGTTCCATTATACATACTAGCAGATAAAATTAATCACCTTTGTAATACAGTTTAAAACTAGATTTTTCAAAATTGTAAACTTGAGTAGTTCTGCGGCTTATGGATGGAAGGATGTGTAAGGTCTGCTTTAACTACATAACACTCGGGTTTTACAATGTTAGCGCTATTACCATTAGTATATTCTGTAACATATTCTCCAATGTTTATAAATGGATTGGTTACAAAAATAAACGCTTTGAGAAAAAAGATTCCGTGAAAGGCTATTTTGAGCGGTTTTCGCGTTGGATATGATGCATAACCATTGTTATCGTTCATAATACTTATACCATCATCTATTGTATATTCAAGCAGTAAAATCCGGCTTAAATCTTCTACTTTTGCATTCAAATCATCAATTTTACCAAGAAGCGCTGTGTGGCGACTATCATACTTTTGATTAAACTGTTTCAATAAAGCAATTTTATTATCAAAAGCTTTGCTTCTTTCATCTTGAGCAGCTCTCATTTGTCTCGAGGCATCAGCAATAGCAGTCGACAGTTCATTTTTGTCAACCATTTTGCTCCAAGCAGTCTCCATCGACTTACCGTCAACCATTTTCTTTTTGATGTCTTCAAACTCTTTGTTGATATTGCCAACGTTAGTGTTTATCTGCTCATTTGATATTTTAATTTGAGTTATTTCGGTAGTAAAAACAGTTCTCATTTGTGTTGTAGCATCAGCAATAGCAGCTTCAAGTTCATTGTTATCAACCATTTGTTTATTGATTTCTTTAATTCGCTCATTAATACTTTCAACACCAACTTGTATTTTTTCGCCTAACTTTTATAGAGCTTGCTATCATCTTCAAATCCATCTTCTTTCTTTTCCAACTCTTTTAAAGCATCACCTAGAAGTTTTATTTCATCTTTTAAACCATTTTGAATTTCAATTATTTTCTCACGGTTTGTTTGTAATTGCTTTTGGCACCAACACCTGTTGTCAAATTTGTCATCATGTCTGGCATTTTATCAATACTATAATCACGTATGACCTTTGCTACTCTTCTTACAGTAAATTGCTTTGTTGCTACATCATCTGCTTTTTCTGGATTGCCAACATTGATAATTCTATTTTTATCCATGTTAAGATCACTTCTTAAAACGTTTCCCTTGTTCTTACCCTTGTGAAGATAATTAACCAGATGTTTCTGTTTTACATACTTGGACTGCACAATACCAAAATTTGTAATATTAACACCGCCTGAACTAGTTTCCTCGCTTCCAAGATCATTAAAAAGTCCCATTAATATGATTAGATTAAATTTCACCGGTGAAGTTTCTTTTGACAAACTTCCTAGGACAATCAAGATACAGAAAATCATACTGTTTGTCAGTTGCTTTTCTGTACTGCTCTTTGCTAACACCTTGTTCATTAGAAAGCATACCCAGCTCACAACTAACTGGAGTTGCAAAGAAAATATAATGAGAACAGTTCACGAATGTCTTTGGGAGTTTTGTAGTAGGATTGTGACAAGTAAATCACGCAACAATTGTTATGCCTTCCCTGGATAAAATAATTAATAATATCATTGTGGTTGTGATCACAAACTTAATCATCAAAAATAGATATCTTTTGAGTATCAGCGTCTAAATCATCACAGGGATAACTTGATCATTTGAGCATTCTAGATGTCTTCAACCGGAATTTTATTCCTTTTGCTATCTTTCATTGTACTTTGACTGCTCCAAGTTTTTAGCAAACAAATAAATCTTATCATAGTAAACTAAAGGTTTTAACAACATGTGAACTAATGTGTTTGTCTTGCCAGATCCTAAATTACCGCATATAAGCATCCTAAAACAACAGTCTGGCATGAAGTTCCATATCTGTTTGAAATTACCGTTGTCTGTCTTCATATAGTAGTAATGGAATTTCCATTATAATAATATTTGAATAATAATTAACTAATCTTAACACATGTTATTTTATCTAACTCTATAGTATACATGTCTTTGTTAAAGTGGAAAGAATTAGCGAATAAAATGAAAATATCGAATAATCTTGTTAAAGAATATGAAAATAAAGTTATTAAAAAAAGACTAGAAAGAGGAGCTAGTAATGATTTATACCAAAAAATGCCAGTAACTAGTGGAATAACAGAGCAAAATGAAAGCTAGTTGAACATTTGGTTACCCTTCCAGAAATACGCCAACAGTTGGCTATACTTCCGGAAGCACTACGCCCGCAATTTGCTGCCCCGCATGAGCGTGGAGCCATAGCACCACCACCACCGCCCACTTTCATTGAAAGAAAACCGGCTACTGCGGATACTGAAGGTCAAGAACCTTCGACTGATTACATGGAGAAACAGAAGCGGGAGATAGAGTCTATGCCTAAATTAAGAAAAGTTTCAGAAAGAGTGCTTGGGTTAAAACCTGCTGTAGAGAAAGGGGATAAACTGAAGCGGGAGATAGAGTCTATGCCTAAATTAGGAAAAGCTTCAGAAAGAGTGCTTGGGCCAAAAACCTGCCGCAGAGAAAGGATTATTTGAAGAAAAACATACTTCAATCGAGCATGAGGAAGAAGAATCGGAAGAAGAAGAACCTGCTGCGAGGCCTAAGAAACCCAAACTGGTGTATGATATTGACTTGAATGTTGGAATGGAAAACGAAGTACTTGATGAGTATGATTTACCAATAACAACCGAAATACCAGGTATTATGGAAGGAAAAGCTGATTATGATAAATATATTACAAAGGCCAAAGAGATACGCAAGGGAATGTCTTCCGAGTTAAGAGGGATGAAAAACAACCTCAGCGAAGGAAAGACTCAAAGAGAGGCTCAAGAAGGCAAAACGCGATGCGACTAGAGATAAAATTACAAAATTAATAGTTAACACTAAGTATCACGAACATACTTTAACTCAGCATACAAAAGATCGTGATAAGCTGGCTGATGAACTGGAAGCTCTTGATTTCTACATAGACAGGTTACCTGAACGAATTCAGGCAGCTAATGAAACTATATAAAAAATACTTCTGGTAAGGGGATGCAACAGAAAAGGCATTCCTGCAAAATAAGCAAAGATGGTCGCTATGGCATGCTGCAGATTGATATACCTAATCTTGTTGGTCATCACAAACTAATTGCTAGACAAGGAGGGTCAGTTGTGCTAGATTTGAAAGTAGATGGTGATTTTATAGACTTGGTGACAAAGCGTTACAACAATGGAAAAGCATACTCGAAGCTATCTCAAAATGCATTCAAGAAACTGACAGAATTATCTGATTTGCCAATTCATAAAAGTTCTTCAAAGTACAAGAAGATTTTAGGGGGTTGTGTAAAATATTACAATAGGTCTGATGATCTGGTTAATGATCTAGAGTTAGTATGTGGAAGTATTAAATCTGGAAATAATAGTCCACAGTTAATAAATAAAGGTATTAGCATAATCGATGAGCTATTACAAAATGGTAATATATCAGCCGGGGAACATGAGCAGTTTTTTTTTTAAATATTTCAATTAATCTAATTATTATAATGAAAGAAATTAAAAGCAAGGAGGAATTAATTAGTTACTTGACTCGACAAGCGGCAGCATATAGACTTAGTTATAAATTATGCGGTAGAATTAACACGGGGTTACAAATCACAAGTGGGATAATTGTTTGTACTGCCGCATTGGTATTAATCCCTGCAGTTCATGTTTTCATAGCTATTGTTGGAGCAATTCCCTCAATAATTGCGGTTTTGATGAACAAAACTAAAATAGCAGAGAAAAAGGTTTTATTAAAATCATATCATAGGAGTTTTAAACAACTTCTTTCATATGTGCAAACATCTAATGAAAGTGGGGTGTATCCTCTATACATATCAAAAAACAGAGCTGAAGAAGAATGCGATATGCTTTTGATTACTGAACAAGAAAAAATCATTAAGTGTGGATAAAAGATTTTAACTGGTTAATGTTTAATCAAACATTATACAAGAGTAAAAAATGGTTTTGCAAAACATGCTTCCAGTGCTTTACATTAGAAAAAGTATTGAAAGATCACATACCTGATTGTCTTTCTCTAAATGGCAAGCAAGCAATAAAAATGCCTTTTGCGAGTGAATAGGTTTTCTTTAAAAACTATGATAGGCAATTAATGGTTCCATTTGTTATATATATGCTGACATGGAAGCAATAACGCTGCAAATAATCCAAAAAACTCGTATACAAATGCATATCAACAACATACTGATTGTAGTTATGGATACAAGGTTGTCTGCTGCTATGATGACAAATATTCCAAACCGGTTGTAACATACAGAGGACTAAATGCTGTTCATAAGTTTTTAGAACAAATGATAGAGGAAGAAAAATATTGTAAAAAAACTGCAAATGCACATTTTAAGAAAGATTTGGTGATGTCGCCGGAAGAAGCTAAATTCCAAAAATCTAAATCATGTCATATTTGTGGTAATTGTTTTGTAATAACTCTCAAAAAAGGTGATGCGGGTCTCACAGCAGCATATGAAAACTCTGTTCGAAATGTTAGAGATCACTGTCATATAACTGGAAAGTATAGGGGAAGCGATCACGATAAATGTAATATTAATTTCAGGCTGACTAAAAAAATACCTGTTGTGTTCCATAACTTGAGAAGCTATGACGCTCACTTTATAATGTAGCACATCGGAAAGTTTAAAAAAGCGATACAATTAATGTTATATCAAATAATATGGAGAGGTACATGGCTTTCATGATTGGACCAAATTTGGTGTTTATATATAGTTTCCAGTTTATATCGCAGTCACTCGATAACTTGGTGAAAAACATTCCGTTGTTTAAATATATCTCTCAATAATTCTCTGATGAAAAGTTAGAACTGTTGAAAAGAAAAGGAGTTTACCCGTATGATTATATGGATAGCTTTGAATGCTTCAAGGAAAACCAATTGCCTGATAAGAAAAGCTTCTACTCTCAGTTAAATGCTACAAATATCTTAGATGAAGATTATGAGCATACTAAACAAATATGGAAGACATTCAAGATAAAAAAACATGGGAGAATATCATGATCTGTATTCGAAAAGCGATGTTTTGCTGCTAGCTGATGTTTTTGAGAACTTCAGAAAAATATGTTTTGAGTATTGCAAATTAGATCCTTGTCATTACTTCAGTAGTCCTGGTTTAGCTTGGGATGCCTGTTTGAAAATGACTGGGATTAAACTTGACGTGATTACTGATATTGATCAATATCTGTTTGTGGTAAAAGGAATGAGAGGCGGCGTGAGTTATATTGCGACTAGATATTCAAAAGCTAATAATAAGAATATGCAACACAATGATAGTAGTAAACGGAGCAAGCATATAATGTATCTTGATGCTAACAACTTGTACGGGTGGGCAATGTGCCAGCCGTTACCAACTGGTAATTTTAAATGGGTTGATAAACTTGAAGAAGGGAAATCAAACTAAATTGTTGATTGTGATCTTGAATATCCAGAAGAGTTGCATGACTTGCATACTGATTATCCTCTCGCTCCGGAAAGTCTAAATATAAAAATGAGTGGTTGTCACACTACTGCAAGATCTTGAAGAGTAAGTTTGATTTGGGAACAAGTAAAATAAGGAAACTTGTTACTACATTAAAGGATAAGGAAAAATATGTTACACATTATAGAAATTTAAAGTTGTATGAACATTTGGGGCTGAAAGTGAAAAAGATACACAGGACTCTTCAGTTTGACGAGTCTCAATGGTTGAACGTGTATATCGACTTTAATACTACAAAAAGACCAGCTGGTAAAAATGCTTTTGAGAAAGATTTCTTCACGCTTATGAATAATTCGGTTTTTGGCAAAACAATGGAAAACTTGAGAAAAAGAGTTAATAAGCTGACACATGACGAGGAAGTCCTTTTGAAATATGCGGGAAGACCATCGTTTATTTCTTGTAAGATGTTTAGTGAAAACTTGTTTGCAGTCAATAGCATAAAAGAAAGACTTGTCTTAAATCGCCCTTGTTATGTTGGTATGTGTATTCTAGACTTATATCAAAATACTTGATGTATGATTTCCACTACATTTATGCTAAAAACAAATACAATGAAAAAGTTAACTTGTTGTTTACTGACACTGATTCTCTGTGTTATGAAATTAGAACAAAATATGTGTATGCTGATCTTTACAAAGACAAAGAACTTTTTGATAACAGTGAGTTTTACTTCAACGATAACAAAAAGGTTATTGGTCAGATGAAAGACGAAGCCTGTGTTGCGGTGATCGTAGAGTTTGTTGGATTGAGGAGTAAGTCATACTCCTACATTTTGGCTTATAATAGTAGGACAAAGAAATGCAAAGGTATCAAAAAATGTGGTGTCAAAAAACAGATAACGCATGATAACTACACAAATATTTTATTCAGAGCAACAGAAGTTCATCATAAAATGAAAGTTATCAGATCTAACAAGCACAAGCTAAGCAGCTATGAAATTAATTAAAAAAAGCTTGTTCGCATATGATGACAAAAGGTACATATTAGACAATTTTCGGGATACACTAGCATATAAATAATAATTAAAATCAAATATAATATATTATTTTATATATGGGACTAACATTTGTGGAAGAGATATGTGAAAAACATAAGGAGTTGAAAGGCAAATATAGGAAAGCATTGTTGGCATGCAAACAGGGCCGGGCGAAATATAATGTAATTTATGCTGATTTTCTAGATACTAGGAAAATTCAAATTAACAAACGAAAACAATTACTATCAAAAATGGATTATTATCTTAAAAAACTTGACGAAAACAGGAAAAAACTTCTCGATTTGAAATGTGAAATATATGCTTGCAGGAAAATAAAGTATTCTATGATGGAATTTGACATGTATAGTGATGACGAGGATGATTGCTTTGTTCCTTCTGATTTTGTTTAACAGCCGAGACTGAAATCATCTACGGTGTTGGGTTTGAAAGATATTGATTACCTGATCTACAGTTGTTTTATTTGGGGTTGATTAAAAAAGTAGCAAGTTATATTATCAATTATTTATAAGTAGTATAGAAACTAGGGGTTCTGGTTCTGGGGGTGGGGTAGGGGGGGGGGGGTGGTGGGGAGGGTTTCTTTGAGGGGGTTGCAATGAGTTTTAAATGTGTTGGTTGGCTTGCCGGCCAACAAATTTACTGACTCGTTGCATGAAACCCCCGATGAGAAAACTGTCCCGGAACCCCTAGTTTCTATACTACTCACAGTTTGGGAGATTTCTTTTTTTAATTTGCTTTTGTAGACATAATACAAGGAAACAAATATAGTAATCGAATTTAAGACAACGTCATGCTGTTTAAAACCTAAGATGACGTCCTCGGGTCTCAGTTGTATAATGCATATTCGCATTCTCTATATATAGTCTTCAAAACGTACACAATATACACGAGTTCGGCTACCTAACTGTTGCTCAATTTTATTTATGTCTCTGAAACATATGTACGAGTATGTGTAGATCTGGTATAGTAAACACATATGGATGTTAATGATTTCATATTAACACAGTAAGTGATTTCATATTAACACTGTAAAGGATTTCATATTAATACAGTATGGTTTGAAAATGATATCATTATGATCAAGTTATACGTTAATGGATAGAGGCTCGTAACGCGGTTTTATATAAACTTTATTTATTTTACATCGATTACGACACAAACTACACAGCATGTACAAATCACTCTCGATGGCGTGGATGACAGCGTTCGCCATGGTTTAGATGTAGGAAGAACCCAGAAACCCTCGGAAAACCTGAGTGTCCGACTCGTGCTTGGGCCAAGAATTGACATGTTGCCAGTACTTAGATATCTCCGCCCTTTTGTTGATGTCGGAGTATATTGACAATAGTTTATATAACATAGTTGCACATGCTTTATACACGTGCTGTTGTTTGTTGGAGGTATCGTTCTGGTTTGATTTGTTGAAATGGATAAATGATTGACAACTGGCGACATGTTAATTGTATCGCCTTTTAAAACACAAGTTGCCTAATGCCTTCACAAACTATACATAACAAGGATGTATTCCTCTTTAATAGGTGTATACGACAGGTGTATAAAACGCTACAGTATTCAGTGTTTTCCAGTGTCTAGTTTAAAACTGGATTCAAAATATGTGAAATTTCATGCACAAATTCATATTTAAATGTTTACCACCACCAACCTCTGAGATCGAATGTAGTTCCTACTATAAAAAGTAATCCCTCTTTTTTGTTGAAAAAGGGCATTATAAAGAAATATAAAAAGATCGGACAGGGAAAGTAGCATTCAAGGAGGACAGTCAACCACAAAACACAGAAACAAACCAAGTTCTTACAAAGGGTGCATACTGCTCTGACTCACTGTACTGAATGTCTATAATCTCGCTTTCTGTTATCACTACCTTGCTTCTTCCTATCTCTTCTCTCTATAGCATATTTGACAACAGCTAATGGAACTGATCTCAGGTATATTGAAGTATATGGTAATTGTTAAACCAACAATGTGTATATATACTATGTAACTACTAGCTTAGCCATGTACATTTTTGTAATATATTGTATTGGGAAGGGCCGTAACTAATGTTGTTAGAACTTGTGGCCCAACCCGTTTGCATATTATATGGCAATAAAATATGTTTAAATAAAGCAACTATCAATGAAAACAGTTGTGACCTTGACTCGTTTAGTAAACAAACAATGCAGCAGTGTAATTTTCATATAGAGAAATAACTTTCCTCTTAAAACATCACCAGAAAAGTTGTGGTCACAAGACATGCACGAAAGTTCTTGTTTGTTTACTAATCTGAAGGTAGAGCAAATTATACTTAGTAGACATTTTAACGTTAAATTAATTGGTGGTTTCATACCTAAAGTAAATGTATCACGAAAACATGAGAATATATGTACACAAAGCTCAAGATAAAGTGTACTACAAGTTCAACAAATTATTCTGTAAGACGACCCTCAAATCACAGCCTTCATGTGTATGCATATATAACTATTAGCTTAGTATCCATGTAAATATTTACAATGTATCTATTTTTAAACAGATAAACGGCACTGCATACAACACCGACTACCGCTGCTAAAGAGGACATTGTCAGTCTTGAACTACTAGTATCCTTTAACTCTAGTCTCATTTATTTGACGTCTTGGGGTGCTTTTTTTACATACGGATAGATGCACCCTAGTCGGAGGACGGCCTATATCAAAACTCGTCTCGCCGTTTTTCTTCCTTTAACTCTAACTCAATCGGATAATGATCACTGACAGCACGTGCTTGTTCTGAACTGAGACTGTATTTTTCATCAAATTTTAGAACTCTAGCACTGTTTTTAACCAGTCCGCCATCGGGGAACGATTTAAAGCCATCCCCTGTAACAATAAATCTATCATAGGCACAGTCCGTTCGAGACACCGTTGTGTCTACGTCATCGTCTATCAACCAGTCGTAATTCTCGTTTTGCCTCAACTGGATCTCGTTCCACTTATATTTCGACACATAACTACAGTCGGCATTCATATCGCCCATAATCATTACATCGTCTACACCTAGTCTTGACTTCACATCAGCAAAAACGTTTTCAAGTGCTTGTATCTCTTTCACGGCATCATCTGGATCTACATGAACTCCAGCTATCGCAAATCGTTTAAGCACAGTATTCGACGATTCAAACAACACGACGTAGGGTTCTCTTTCGAATTGGTCGTTGTCATCATTGTATGTATAATCATCGATCACTTTTAATCCTGAGCTTTCTCTGTAGAAGAATGCGTATTGCTCTTTGCTGGTTGTTCTCCCTAAGCGTTCACTGATTTTCATTGAAAACGGATTCTTCGAGTTTTCCGTGTTGACCTGGTCCAGCAGAATCTCTATGGCTGTGCCTTCCTTATCTCTTATTTCCTGTATAAGGACTATGTCATACAAAGAAATTATTTGTACTAGAATTTCCATCACATCCGCTTTTGCAACCTTTGAGTCTCCGAAGATCTGTATGTTGAATGCACTGATTTTCAATGAGCTCACTTGATACATTGTTACAAATGAGCATACAACGAACACGGAAAGGATAATTTTCAAATCCATTTTGACGTATTAACTAACTGCTGATAAAAAGGTGTACTCAAGTGTTTAACTCCGTTTGTTACGCGCCCGGCAGGGTATGTATGAAGAGCTATCTTTATATTATTGGATGTACACCACACAAACACTAATCGTTACCTAGTTGTCAATAGATACGCACACGCTTATGAACATTCACAAAGCTAAGACACACCCACAACACTTAATCCTACCTAAATACAATGTATAATAAACACGTTATCATAAATATATAAACTAGACTGTGATAGGCTAATACATATATATACTGAAACGAAAAAGAAACGCAACTCGGGAATTTCCGCTATATATTATATGTACAAAATATGCTGCTGTTCGAAAAAAGAGGACTAAAATAACAAATAACGCAGCAAATAGTATTCTTTCAAAGTTTCATTATTGACAGAGTACGCGTATGGCTCAAGCATGTGAGCAAGCTTAGGAAGGAAAATTTTGCAAACTCTTTACGTTAAATACAGTACTGAACTGGCTGAATGTTTTAAAGAGGAACTTCAACACTTATGAATTTCTTGTTACAAAGTGTACTCTGATTAAAACGTCTACAACATCACAGTTGTGTCCTTTCTCTAATTAACTGCAATTTGTTTTTCACAAAACATCTTGGGATTTCTTTGGAATGTTATGTGGAATTAAGAGAGCAGTATATACAATATATAGCGGAAATTCCCGAGTTGCGTTTCTTTTTCGCCTTAGTATATTTAGCAAAGGGTCGGGACAATGCAAGCAGTTTATTTGCAGTTTACCTGATCAAATTACCTTTATATTTGCGTTGTAGTTTACCTGATAAAATTTCCTTTAATATGGCAAAATATGACCACTTATTTGTATGGTGGCTGATTTCTGCCATTTGTCGTCTTTTCGTCTTTTCGTTATTTCGCCGCGAAAAGACGACAGAACAAAATGACGACAGGTCGAAAAGACGCCAAATGCAGCGCGAAAAGACGACAGAATGAAAAAACGACAGAACGACGGAACGAAAAGACGACAGAATGAAAAATCGACAGAACGACGGAACGAAAAGACGAAATTTCAAGTGCAAAAACGACAGAACGCCACGCGAAAAGACGAAAAGACGACACTTCTTATTTGTTATTTCGTGTGGCCTTCTGTCGTCTTTTCGCGATGCATTTTTCGTCTTTTCGTTCTGTCATTCTGTCGTTCTGTCGGCTTGTCGTTCTGTCGTCTTTTCGCCTTCCGGTTGATGCGCATTTAATAACACAGGGATTACATATTACACTTGTTTCTTATGCAAATGGCTGCAGTGCCGAAGTGTGAATGTCAACCGAAAGGCGAAAAGACGACAGAAAGACAAGACGACAGAACGAAAAGACGACAGAACGACAGAACGACAGAACGTAAAGACGACATTTCATGGGCGAAAAGACGACAAAACGCACACGAAATGTCGTCTTTTCGTTCTGTCGTTCTGTCGTCTTTTTGTTCTGTCGTCTTTTCGCGCTGCATTTGGCGTCTTTTCGTCCTGTTGTCTTTTCGTTCTGTCGTCTTTTCGCAGCGAAATAACGAAAAGACGACATGGCGGAAATCAGCACCATATATTTGTGTGCATTTCGTGATTGTAATTGCAATAATGTCCAATACTCTCGTTTAAACAGCGGGTTTTATGCAGCGGTTTATATACATGATCATGTATATGTTATATTGCCCTTTAATGCGGCCTTATTTGTTAGAGAATATAACCTGGTGGGAATGAATGAATGGTGTTTTACGGCACGTCGACACATAAATAGGTCATATTGTGCGCAAAAATTGATGAAAAATGAAGAATTAATTAAAAATTAATGTAAATATGTATTTTAATTTATTTAGCTATATTGGTCAAAGATCAGCAGAGCTTATGCCGTGGTACGTCTGTCTGTGTCTGTCTGTCTGTCCGTCCGTCCGTCCGTCTGTCCGTCAACTTTTTTTTGTAACGGATACTAATCTGAAACTACTTGATGGATTTTCATGAAACTTCACAGAAATGTTGCCCATAATATCTAGTTGATCACATTGACGTGAAATCCAAGATGGCCACCAAAGCTAAAAATAAATAGATTTTTGAAGACAAGTTTGTAGCGACTACTTGCAAACTATAACGGGAACCTGTGAAGTTTTATGTAAATAGGACGTCACAAGTTGTTCCTATATAAATCAAGGTAAACAAAGATGGCCGCGCTGGCGGTCATGTTTGACATAGAATCAAAATAATTTGAGGACCAACTATATGTCATTCAATTCGATTCGATGTCAAACATGGCCGCCAACTGTCAACTTTGTTTACATAGAATTCAACTGGAAAAATTGTGTCGCGATTACTCCTTTGAAACTACTTCATGTTTCTCATGATGTCGAGTTGGTCATAGTAAAACCCAGGTCGACCGGTAATTCAATATGGCCGCCATAGCTACAAATATATTTTAGAAATACAACATTGTGACGACTACTTCTCAAAAAACATAAGTGGTATTGATTTGGAAACTTTACTTAAATGACTGGCATGACATATAGTTGGTCCTCAAATTATTTTGATTCCGAGGCTATGTCAAACATGACCGCCAGCGCGGCCATCTTTGTTTACCTAGATTTATATAGGAACAACTTGTGACGTCCTATTTACATAAAACTTCACAGGTTCCCGTGGCTTATCTAGCTATCAAAATTCATCGGTGGAGCGTCAAGGTCATTGACCTCTTGTATAGGGATGACGATAGATTGAGTGAGGTTTGGCACCCTAGAACCTGGTTTAAATCCGCAACGGCCTTATTTTGCCACTGGCTGTTCCAATGCGGTAGCACTATTGTCAACCATTTTATGTTTGTGATGTCATATCTTGTCTTTTATTCATATTTCTAGTTGTTGTTGTGCGTGTTGGTGGTTGACTGTGGTCTTTAAATGCTACATTTCCTGTTCGACTTTCATATCTACTTTTAGCAAATAAATCTAGTAACTTTATCCATGATGATTGGTCGGCATAATGTTTTAGTTTTTAAGGAAAACTACATTGATGGTAGAAATTTTTATTCAAGATCTTTAAAGTAATAACCAGAACAAATTCGAAGGCGCGCCATCGCAAATACCCACGTTTTCTTCACACCGGTCAATTCCCTATAACCCTATATCCATTTTACCTGCAACTGTTTTGATTGTTCTTTGATACTCAGATCAGAAATAGTACTATTTATGCTTTTCTGTATACAAATATGACAATGTAAATGAATAATCTTTTAGGATATTTGGACTTTTGGCCCCTATCCCAGAGTCCCATGGTGACCCTGGAGAAAATTATACTGATATTCCCAAACCATTACATTTTATTGAGAAAGAAAATTGGATATTTGACCCAATTTACCTCTCTCAGAAATCATTTAACATGCTGTGTATCTCTAGTATAGAAAAATGACATTGTAATTGAATTATTAGAGTATTTGATGTCCCTTCCCGCAGGCCCCTCCGATGACGTAGGAGGAAGCAAATGTATACAGTGTAATTCTATCATCATAACGTTTCATTTGAGACGTAATGAAAAAATCAAATGACACGCCATATTTCCCTCTCTATCTCTATCCCCCACCCCACGCACCCCCGCCCCCACACACATACACCCAACCCTTGGGCAGACGTCAACGATTGAAATAATAAAATTGTTTGGCATGTTGTCAATCTTTCATAGACGAGTATATATAACAAGTTATACTAGTATGCACAATTATGAAAAATTAAAGCGTAAATGTTTTTTTAGTGCATTTGACACCCCTTTCCCTGGGCCCCACGGCGGACGTAGGAGGAGGGAAAAAAGTATCCATTGTATATAATCCCATCAGACATAATTACATACAGAATGACCCCACCACACCCACTCACCTTGGGCCCCTTGGCAGATGTCCGAGTTTGAAGTAACACAATCGTTTGATATGTTTTTGATCTTTTATAGACGATTACTAGTACTCTCCCAAGAGGTACTCTAACAACAATATTACTGTCTGTGACACGTGGATTTGAAGAATGTTTCTCTTTTAAACAATTGTTTATAGTAAAACTTATACTGTTAGAAACATCATAATTAAAACTGATTTAGAATGTTAGTATATTGTACAACATTTGATATTATGTAATGTTTGTTACTGCCATCGACCTCTGCAATTGAACATTGTTTGTGTATTTGTATACTCATGGACCAAATGGTCTACTGTATTTGTTGAATAAACTATTTATCAAAGCATATACCAAGTTATATGCAAAATTATGAAAAATTAAAGCGTAAATTAATTTTTAGTACATTCGACACCCCTTTCCCTGGGCCCCCCGGCGGACGTAGGCGGAGGGAAAAAGTATACATTATCTTTAATCCGATCAACATAACATTACATTTGACATAATTACATAAAGAATGACCCCAAAACACACACTCACCTTGGGCCCCTTTTAATAGTAACTCAAGATATCAACCTAGTGGTTTTGTTGTGCCTTTAGATATTGAGAACAGAATTTTAACTTAGTATGGTTTTGTGTTTCCATGGAAAAAGGCCAATTTATCTAAATGTGCATTCAACCATTCAAGTTGTCTTTCAGACTAGTGTTATCTTGGTGCCTTTTGATGTATAGAACTTTCTAATATTGATGGCATTTAATGGTAAAGAAGTAGATTTTTTTTTGGTCAACATTTCATTTTCAGAACTGATCTATACAACCATTCAAGCAGTCTTCTTGACACATTCTTCACATATCATTCAAACTAGTGATATTGGGGTAAAACCAAAACGCAATTTGGGAGTTTCCGCTATATATTGTATGTGTTATATACTGTTGTTAATCGAATGGTATGTGGCTATGTTAGACTTTTATACATTATATAGCGAAAATGTCCGAGTGGCGTTTCTTTTTCTTTTAGTATAAATTATATCACTCGATAATTTTAATTAGTTGTTGCATTTCCATGGAAACAACATTTCGTTCGATACTTCACATATAATTTGTTTTGTTTTTATTGTATTATTTGAAATAACATCATTCATTTTTCCAGATTTCTCTGTCACACGTGGAAACGTGGCTCCATCGTATATGGAATGACTACTATAGCATTTTCAGCATCTCTGTAGTTCTGCAGGTTAAAAAGTTCAAAGCCCATTCTCCACATGTTATCTTGATGTAAATGGAGGATGAGCCTGGCATGTTCATTCATGTTTGGCGCCATATAACCTTTCATGTGTTGGTGCGCCATAAAGCATAATTCAATTCAATTCATCTTCCACATTCTGTTATATAAAGCATGCTAATTGTTTGTTTGTACATGTATGTAAATGAAAGTTAAATTATTATATGGAAATAAGAAAAACAAGCTTATAACATAGTTTTCCTTTTACAATTCTTTCTTACCACAATCAAACCGTACCTTTTCCTTCAATATAAAGCTTTAAATATGTAGTTTACTGTTGTATCTGTCCGTCTACTGGCCATAAACAGACAGGCAGGCTTATGTGATTTGTTTGTAATCGATGAGCTTTTTCACCAAAATTGGTTAATAAAGGTTTATTTAAAGTAGATCTCAGACGAGTTCTAAAGTTTTGCACAATTAATGCATGCATTATAGAGTTATTGCCCTTGGTTATGACAATTAATTTGCGCAATAACTTTAGTAAATTAATTTGGATTTTTTACCAAAGTTGGGTTTAAGGTTGGTGGCAGTAAGATATTGCAGGAGTTCAACTCTCAAGGGAAAAATGCATGCTTTATATATTTAAGAACCATTTAGGAACCCTGACCCACAGAGTCTAAATGCATTCTTTACCGATATACGGAGAAACTGTCCTATTTGTATGGAAGTAACATTTTAATATCGCAGACTTGATAAAATCACATCACCGCTGAGCTATTAGCTGGAGCGAAGACTACAAAAGCGCGGTAAGCCATATTGTTTCAGTGTTTGTAAACTTGATTTTCCCTGGTTTACGTATTTAAGAAGTAACACGTTACACGCGTTACGGATATTACTCCTAGAATGCGAAAACAGCTTAACAGGAGACGCATTACTCTTTGATTAAACGTGTAAATACTAATGTGTTACTTTTTTATACGTCTTAACGCGTTGGAAAATGTAGTATTATCGTTACTTTTCTGTTGAATATATAGGGGAAATCTCGTTTCTAACACGTTAGAAAATAGAAAATCAAGAGTACTGTGTTAGAGATTTAGGGGTTACACGTTACTTTTTCTAACGCGTTACTTTTGGGACTTATGACGTTAACTGCCACTCATTAAAGGAATGGTGCAGGAGGAACAACACTATATACATAGGATAAAAACATTATTTTTTCTTATTGTAGCATTTCCTATGCCAGTGCGTTGCAACATAACAATTTTAGCAGTGATGAGTGCACGTTATTATAATGCATGGGTGTATAGGAAAGTACGGTGGTTGTTTATGCAGTATTGTGTTATGTCTTCAGAAACCTCGTCGAAAGTGAAAACGAAGGGAAGGAGTCATAGCTATATAGTGAGAATATAAGGTATGAAAGCACTAATTATTTTCCCCATAAACACCAATGTTAAAGTGTCACATATTAATGATTTGCTGCAAATTCAACTCAAGTATGGATAATGCATCAGAAAACTATTTTTCCACTTGAAAAATCACCAGAAAACGTGAGGTCACAAGACATGTAAGAAAGTTCTTGTTTGTTTACTAAACAGGTCAAGGGTACAGCTGTTTTTATTGATCGACTGTTTTCATTGCTCACAAAGTGTAAGCATAGAGTCGAAATTTCGAAAATGTTCATCAGTGATCCATTAAAACCTATTAATACGCTTCTTACACATATAACCACAAAATCGAATAGAAATGGGCAGTTTTCCCCTACTTATAACGCCTATTTTCATAAAAAACGGAGGGATTACTTTTTATTATAGGAACTACATTCGACACCTCGGAGGTTTACATATATTTAGTGGTGGTAAACCTATAAATCATAAGAGCTATGTTTCTCACAGCTAAGATTAGGGTCGCTACTCGTTACAGAATGCAGAATGCCACTTACTTTTGTGAACCAGATAGATATATAAGAATACAGTTGCGTTTGTGATCCAGATGGGTATTTAAGAATACAGTTACATTTGTGAAGCAGATAGGTATTTAAGAATACAGTTACAGTTGTGAAGCAGATAGGTATATAAGAATAGTTACATTTGTGGACCAGATAGATATATAAGAATAGTTTAAATATGCGACGGTGATGATGATAAGCACGTAGCAATCTGCATGGTCAATAACCTCTGGTAATCACCTACTGTTGGGGGCGCATGTTTCTGAAAAAACAATCAGACAATTTAAGTAGTACGTATAAATAAGTTTAATATCACAGAAAATGACATTCTGAGTACCTTCAACTATCTGGAATTCGTTACTTTTCAAACATTGTTTTTGATAGAGCAGTTTCAATGCAAAATTCTGTTCCATCAACAGTTAGATTTTGGATTGAACCCACGACCTCTCGTATGGTAGACCGACTCTCTACCATTAGACACCGTCGATTGTTTGTTTTTTAGAATTTCTATCCAAAAATGTTTTTTATGGGTTTAATAAATCTAAATTAAGACATCCTGAAAGTAATGTTTTAGCTAACTAAAGTAAATGAATTTGAGATTTTCAAATGTTCTGCTGCCCCCAGTCAACAATGAATTTACATGGGGAAGCCACTATCAAAAATACATTTTGGCTGTAAAATATTTATTTCTAGGTGGCTGTCCACAAATTATTATTACCGGTAATAAGTATATGAATAATTCATAAATTGTTTTTGCATATTACTATTTGCTAATTATACATTGAGGCGTAGGTAAAATATTCCAAATGACTTCTAATGTTAGTACCTTTTATTTAATTATACGCAAGCAGGTTTAAATAGATTAATAAATCTAGATGGAGTTTTGAAAGCTTGCTAATACTTCACGATTTGCTGTGTGTTTCGTGTTTTACACATTTGATTATACACATAATACCATCACAGAGATACCTAGCCGTCCACGTAGTCCCATACATTTGAGAGCCAGGACCAAACAGAGCCAATTAGGGCAAAGAACCTGTAAGATGATAACGGGTTATATCTATAGTACATGTAAGATGATAACGGGTTATATCTATAGTACCTGTAAGAGGATAACGGGTTATATCTATAGTACCTGTAAGATGATAACGGGTTATATCTATAGTACCTGTAAGATGATAACGGGTTATATCTATATTACATGTAAGATGATAACATGTTTGACGGTATAGATATAACCCGTTAACAGTGTGGAAGCACTATACAGTTGGTCATTGAGATCGATGCTAAAAGAAGACGCCATACAATCAAAATGACCCAAAAGTTGTAAATACATGCGACGTGTATGATTCAGATATATAATTAAAGTTAGATTCTTTCTAACTCGAACCCTCAGGTCCTTTTATACTAAGGTTGCCTGATTAATGACCGATACAGACTTGTACTCAGCTGTTCAACTTGTAGGCTATGTTACAAGCGAGTTAGCATGCCACAGAGGTTGATTGACTGTCAAAGGGTACCTAAAGGAATCGTAGTTCTGAAATGCTGCGCGATCTATTGTTCATGGATTAAGTTTCCACAAACATTGGCCATGTGTTTGTTTGTTTGTATGTGTCTTACGTCATTGTTAACCATGTAAGGTTATATATGACGGTCGATTTTTTTGTGGTGGAGGCAGACCACCCATTTTTCCTGGGTAGAACCAGTACTGTATACCTCCCACCATCCGTTATGTTTTGTTGGACAACATGCCTTTGGTACAGGTTATAGTGTTCGTTATATTGTCTCAAATCTCTGATGGATATATGCTTGATTAACAGATCGGAACTATGTATGGTCATTAATTATGCCCCCGAGGCGGATGGTGAATAAACAAGCAAAACAGATGGAGAACAAATTACCTGTAATGTGGATGGGAAAGAAACTGTTGCAGGTAAATTGGGCTTTCGTCGAACATTAGCCTGCCCAACTGTATTGTGAGGGTGTCATGAAACACAAAAATCTTCCTCAAATCCCCCAAATCCACCTCAATCCCAACAAATATAAGTTATAAAACGCTGTTATTGTACCATATATTCCTCAAAAATGAATAACTGTCATGGTCCAATGGAAGTCTAGTGTGAGATGGGGTTCCAAGGGCAGTTATCCATTGGTTAGGTTGTCAGGAACCAAGTCCACTGAAGCCCGAAAGGTCTGTGGTTGAATTTCATGAATTTTAGGTTATATGTATACTCTTTCATACCGTTCATAGTATCGTTTTAAATTAATTCATTTAGGCCTAAGTCACATGATAATTATTCCGATGTAGAATGTGGCGACTTGATTTCACGAGTATCGCGCAGACAGTACAAAAGAAACAATTGGGAGAACTTGGTGGTTTGACAGGGTGCTGGGCGGACCTTATCAACGCACAATTAGAGATAGATTGTGACGGTTAATATCATGAGTATCGTGCAGACAACTACAACTAGAAAAGAAACAAGTGGGAGAAGTTGCTGGTTTGACAGGGTACTCAGGGTGGACCCTTTTGGGACATTTTCACAATGCTTTTCACAAGGAGTTTTGCATTTTGCTCGGGGATAACAAGTTATTTTTGCACACATTGTGACAACATATTAAGTTGTTTTTTTAAAACTCATATATACATGTATGATGAAACAAATATCTAGTTAATAGATAATTAATGTGTATTTGAATTGCGACCTGTCACCTTAGCCTACAGATTTTCTGATTTGAGAATCCATAGTTTCCAGTTGGTACCACGAGGAGGTGTGACCAGGACTTGTTGTTATATAAAGCGTAATTCATAACGTTTTATATTACAACCATTTACCAACCATTCCGGCTTCTCATGGACGATAGCACGGATGACATGACAGTGCACTGTCATGGTGTGGGAGGAAACCGGAGTACCCGGGGAAAACCCACGTGTCCGGGAGGGCGACTCTCTATAACAAATCCGAGACGGGGCAACTAACCCGGGTGGAATTGATGAAGTGAGTGCGCTTCCCGACACCCTTAGCTGGCTGGCTGGCTGGCTGGGTCTGGCTGGTTTCGCTGGGCTGGCTGGCTGGTTGGTGTATTCGTCATTTTCAGCACATTTTAGGCTATATCTGATATAATCTGGAAGACAGGCTGTAGATGCATTACAAGAAAGACGGATGTATAATCTGGAACATAGGCTGGAGATGTATCACAACGAAGACGGGGATAGAATCTGGAAGACAGTTTGGTTGGTTAGTTGAATGGTGTATTTTGTCGTTTTCAGGACATTGAATAAATTAAATAAATCAGTCATTTTAAGTGGCAGATGCAGACCATCATTTTTTTCCTATGAAGGCGGATGTATATTCTGGTAGACAGGCTTAATTACGATGAAGAATCTGGAATGGTCTGTCATTTTAGCACATTTTGGTCTATATATGATGTAGAATCTTGAAGTTGGGCTGGAGATGTAAACATTGAAATCGTATATAACATCTGGAAGATGGACTGGAGATTTATTACAATGATGTCGGTTGTAGAATCTGGAAGACGGGTGAATATGTATTACAATGAAAATGGATGTAGAATCTGGAATATTTGTTGGTTTGTTTGTCTGGCGTTTTACGTCATTTTTACACATGTTAGGCCGCCATAGTTGGTTGATTAGCTGAGTGCTGTTTAACGTCATTTCAGCACATTTTATGCTATATATGACATTCGATTTTATGCAAAACTGACACCGGGGCGATATAATCAAGCTTTATGCTTTGTGGTTTCAGAAGATGGATGTAGAATCGGCACATGTTAGGCTATATATGACGGTCGATTATTTTGTGGTAGAGGTAGACAATCCCATTTTTCCTGGTTAGAACCAGTAGTACTGTATGCCTCCAGCCATCCGTAAGAATCAATACTTCTTACTGGACAAGTCGATCTCCCAGTGGGGTTCGAACCCGCAGCGGGAATCTGACAGATGAGTTTGAGATATGTTACAATGAAGACGGTTGTAGAATCTGGAAGATGGGTTTGAGATGTATTACAATGACGACGGTTGTAGAATCTGGAAGATGGGTTTGAGATGTATTACAATGAAGACGGTTTTAGAATCTGGAAGATGCGTTTGAGATGTATTACAATGACGACGGTTGTAGAATCTGGAAGATGCATTTGAGATGTATTACAATGAAGACTGTTGTAGAATCTGGAAGATGCGTTTGATATTTATTACAATGAAGACGGTTGTAGAATCTGGAAGATTGGTTTGAGATGTATTACAATGAAGACGGTTGTAGAATCTGGAAGATGGGTTTGAGATGTATTACAATGAAGACGGTTGTAGAATCTGGAAGATGGGATTGAGATGTGTTACAATGAAGACGGTTGTAGAAAACCGAAGACGAATATGTCTATAGGCAAGAACCTGGTTATTTGAGGTGACCAGTTGTTCTATTTCCATATAAACTGATGTAGAATCTTGAAGACAGGCTAAAGATGTATAACAATGAACACGGTTGTAAAATCTGGATGACAGGCTGGTGAAGACGTGTCAGAATCTGGAAGATATGCAAACATGTATTACAATGAAGACAGTTGTATAATCTGGAAGCATGAAGAAAACGATATAGTGTTTTAGTACATGTACATGTAAATAGTTAAATCAAGGCCAGAAACTAGTTACATAACAAAAGGGTAGGTCAATGTTGGTAACAATCATCTAATTGTATAGGAATATATTGATGTCATCAATTAATTGTACAAACTGTAGAAACCCAAGAGGAAATTTACTAATTACCTTTAATCTGTGATCGAAACACGAGAAAAATGAACGCGAAGCTCGCATACATCTATACGAACAGAACAGTACATTAACAGATGAACATGTGTAATGTATACATAATAAATAATAAGGCATAATTATGTTATTAACAAAATTATGTTCAGAAAATGAAAACGTTTCCTACCCGTGTTTGTGATGACTCAAACGTCTGTGGCTGCATCTAGAACATAAATCATTGTTTGCGATGTAACAGCTAAATTATAAATTGGGTTTTACGGCACCGTAACACTAGATAGTTGATATGGCGCCATGACGGATATAAACTTTCTGGATCCAAGACATAAAACTATGAGATATGGATTCAGAAACTTAACAACCGCTGGAGAAACATGTCTTACAGAAACTCCGTTTATGCAACAGTCAAGCTGTGGTATTAATTCCTGATCTTACTGACCACCCCGAACAACTCGTGACTCTTGCATTTTAAGTAAAAAAAGGTAGGTCAATGTTGATAACAATGACCTAATTGTATCGAAATAGATTGATGTCATCAATCTATAACTATGTATGAACTGTACAAATTGTAGAATTCCAAGAGGAATGTTAATAATTACCTTTAAGCAGCAATCGAAACGACCGAATTCATTCCGCGAGAAAAATAGACGCGATGTTTGCATGCATATATACGTCAGTTACATTAACAAATGAATATGTTTAATGCATAACACAATAAATAATAAGGCATAAGTATGTTGTTAACAAAAAAATGTTCGGAAAATGAAAAATCAAAACGTTTCCTACCTGTTTTTGTGATGACTCAAACGTCTGTGGCTGCATCTAGAACATAAATCATAGTTTGAGATGTCACAGCTGAATTATAAATTGGGCTTTACGCCAATGCATTACAAGATAGTTGATATGGCGCCATGACGGATATGAACTTTCTGGAACCAGAACTACTTTTCCTCTGGTGGATTTGATCGCATCTGCAATCAGCAAATAAGAGATGTTATGTTTTAGCAATATTTTCATAGCAAATAGTCTAGTCTAATAGTCTACCTGATGTGTCGCCTGTAGCAGCGTGATGGTTGCAACTTCAAAATAAGCCAGAACAACATTTGCTCTGGTGGATGTGATCGCATCTGCAATCAGAAAAGAAGAGATATTACATGTTTAAGCAACATTTACATTGTCTAGTAGTCTACCTGATGTGTCGTCTGCAGCAGCTTGATGGTTGCAACTTCTTAATAAGCCAGAACAACTTTTGCTCCTGTGGATGTGATCGCATCTGCAATCAGAAAAGAAGAGATATTACCTGATGTGTCTTTTGCTGCAGCAGCATGGAAGCTGCAACTTCATTGTCAGCCAGAACATTTTCATAGTAAATAGTATAGTCTAGCTATCCACCTGATGTGTCGTCTTCAGCAGATTGGTGGTTGCAACTTCTTAGTCGGCCAGAACAACTTTTCCTCTGGTGGATTTGATCGCATCTGTAAGCAGAAAAAACATTACGTTTTAGCAACGTTTCTTAGTAAATAGTGTAGTTTAGAAGTTAACCTGTTGTTGTCTGCAGCAGCTTTGTGGTTGCAACTTCAAATTCAGCCAGACAACGTTTCCACTTGTGGATTTGATCGCAACTTCAATCAGAAGAGATAATACACGTTTTTGCAACATTTTCATAGTAAATAGTATAGTTTAGAAGTCTACCTGATGTGCCGTCTTCAGCAGCTTGGTGGTTGCAACTTCAAATTCAGCAAGAACAATGTTTCCTCTGGTGGATTTGATCGCATCTGCAATCAGAAAAGAAGAGATATTACATGTTTTAGCAACAGTTTCATAGTAAATAGTATAGTCTAGAAGTCTACCTGTTGTGTCGTCTGCAGCAGGTTGGTTGTTGCAACTTCATATTCAGCCGGAACAACTTTTCCTCTGGTGGATTTGATCGCATCTGTAAGCAGAAAAAACATTACGTTTTAGCAACTTTTCTTAGTAAATAGTGTAGTTTAGAAGTTTACCTGTTGTTGTCTGCAGCAGCTTGGTGGTTGCAACTTCAAATTCAGCCAGACAATGTTTCCACTTGTGGATTTGATCGCAACTTCAATCAGAAGAGATAATACACGTTTTTGCAACATTTTCATAGTAAATAGTATAGTTTAGAAGTCTACCTGATGTGTCTTCTGCTGCAGCAGCATGGAAGCTGCAACTTCATTGTCAGCCAGAACAACATTTTCATAGTAAATAGTATAGTCTAGTTATCCACCTGATGTGTCGTCTTCAGCAGATTGGTGGTTGCAACTTTATTGCCAGCTAGAACGACTTATCCCTCTTTGGATTTGATCGTATCTGTAGTCAGAAAAGAGATATTACATGTTTTTGCAACGTTTTCATAGTAAATAGTTTAGTCTAGTAGTCTACCTGATGTATCTTCTGCTGCAGCAGCATGGAAGCTGCAACTTCATTATCAGGCAGAACAACATTTTCATAGTAAATAGTATATTCTAGTTATCCACCTGATGTGTCGTCTTCAGAAGATTGGTGGTTGCAACTTCTTAGTCAGCCAGAACAACTTTTCCTCTGGTGGATTTGATCGCATCTGTAGTCAGAAAAGTAAAGATATTACATGTTTTAGCAACATTTCCATAGTAAATAATATAGTCTAGTTATCCACCTGATGTGTCGTCTTCAGCAGATTGGTGGTTGCAACTTTATTGCCAGCTAGAACGACTTATCCCTCTTTGGATTTGATCGTATCTGTAGTCAGAAAAGAGATATTACATGTTTTTGCAACGTTTTCATAGTAAATAGTTTAGTCTAGTAGTCTACCTGATGTATCTTCTGCTGCAGCAGCATGGAAGCTGCAACTTCATTATCAGGCAGAACAACATTTTCATAGTAAATAGTATATTCTAGTTATCCACCTGATGTGTCGTCTTCAGAAGATTGGTGGTTGCAACTTCTTAGTCAGCCAGAACAACTTTTCCTCTGGTGGATTTGATCGCATCTGTAGTCAGAAAAGTAAAGATATTACACGTTTTAGCAACATTTCCATAGTAAATAGTATAGTCTAGTTATCCACCTGATGTGTCGTCTTCAGCAGATTGGTGGTTGCAACTTCATTGCCAGCCAGAACAACATTTTCATAGTAAATAGTATAGTCTAGTTATCCACCTGATGTGTCGTCTTTAGCAGATTGGTGGTTGCAACTTCTTCGTCAGCCAGAACAACTTTTCCTCTGGTGGATTTGATCGCATCTGTAGTCAGAAAAGTAGAGATATTACATGTTTTAGCAACATTTTCATAGTAAATAGTATAGTCTAGTAGTCTACCTGATGTGTCGTTTGCAGCAGCTTGGTGGATGCAACTTCAATGTCAGCCAGAACAAGGTTTCCACTAGTGGATTGAAAAGCAACTTCAATCAGAAAAGAAGAGATATTACATGTTTTAGCAACATTTTCATAGTAAATAGTATAGTCTAGTAGTCTACCTGATGTGTCGTATGCAGCAGCTTGATGGTTGCAACTTCATAGTCAGTCAGAACAACTTTTCCTCTGGTGGATTTGACCGTATCTGTAATTAGAAAAGAAGAGGTCACATGTTTTAGCAACATTTTCATAGTAAACAGGATATTATAGTATGTTGTGTCGGCTGCAGCAGGTTGGTTGTTGCAACTTCATAGATAGCCAGAACAATTTTCCTCTGGTGGATTTGATTGCATCTGTAATTAGAAAATGGGAGATATTACATGTTTTAGCAACATTTTCTTAGTAAACAGTATTGTCTAGTAGTCTACCTGATGTGTCGTCTGCAACAGCTTGACGGTTGCAACTTCATAATAAGCCAGAACAAATTTTGCTCTTGTGGATGTGATCGTATCTGCAATCAGAAAAGAAGAGATAGTATGCTTTAGCATTTTTTTCGTTGTAAATATTATAGTCTAGTAGTAGTCTATCTGAGCAGCTTGGTGGTTGCAACGTCATAGTCAGCCAGATCATAATTACCGCTGGTGAATTTGATCGCATGTGTAAACAGAAAAGAAGAGATAAAACATGTATTAGCAACATTTTCATAGTACATAGTATAGTCTCAGAAGTTCACCTGATGTGTCGTCTGCTGCAGCTTGGAGGTTCCAACTTTATAGTCAGCCAGAACAACCTTTCCTCCTTTAGATTTAATCGCACCTGTAGTCAGAAAAGTAGAGATATTACATGTTTTAGCAACATTTCATAGTAAATAGTATTGTCTAATAGTCTGATTTGTCCTCTGCAGCAGCTTGGTGGTTACAATATCAAAATCAGCCAGAACAAAGTTTCCACTGGTGCATTTGATCGCAATTCAATCAGAAAAGAAGCGATATTACATTTTATAGCAACATTTTCATTGTAAACAGTGTTGACTAGTAGTCTACCTGATGTGTCGTCTGCAGCAGCTTGGTGGATGCAACTTCCAATTCAGCCAGAACAAGGTTTCCACTGGTTGATTGGAAAGCAACTTCAATCAGAAAAGAAGAGATATTACATGTTTTAGCAACATTTTCATAGTAAATAGTATAGTCTAGTAGTCTACCTGATGTGTCGTCTGCAGCATCTTGATAGTTGCAACTTCATAGTCAGCCAGAACTTTTCCTCTGATGGATTTGACCGCATCTGTAATTAGAAACGTTTTAGCAACATTTTCATAATAAATAGTATAGTCTAGTAGTCTACCTGTTGTGTCGGCTGCAGCAGGTTGGTTGTTGCAACTTCATAGTCAGCCGGAATATTTTTTCCTCTGGTGGATTTGATCGCATCTGCAGTCAGAAAAGACGAGATAGTATATGTGTTAGCAACATTTTCGTTGTAAATATTATACATGTAGTTCAATAGTCTACCTGATGTGTCGTCTGCAGCAGCTTGATGGTTGCAACTTCATAGCCAGCCAGAGAAACTTTTCGTCTGGTTTATTTAATTGCCTCTGTAATCAGAAAGGAAGAGATATTTCATGTTTTAGCAACAATTTCATAGTAAACAGTATAGTCTAGAAGTCTACCTGAGGTGACGTCTGCAGGAGGTTGGTTGTTGCAACTTCATAGCCAGCCAGAACAACTTTTCCTCTGGTGGATGTTATCGCATCTGTAATCAGAAAAGAAGAGATCACATGTTATAGAAACATTTTCATAGTAAACAGTATAGTATAGAAGTCTACATAATGTCTCGTCTGCAGCAGCTTTTATATTCAGACAGAACAACTTTTCCTCTGGTGGATTTGATCGTATCTGTAATCAGAAAAGAAGAGATCACATATTTTACCAACATTTTCATAGTAAATAATATAGTTTAGTAATCTACCTGTTGTTTCGTCAGCAGCAGGTTGGTTGTTGCAACTTCATAGTCAACCAGAACAGTTTTTCCTCTGGCGGATTTGATCGCATTTGCATTCAGAAAAGTAGAGATATTATGCTTTAGCAACGTTTGCATTGTAAATATTATAGTCTAATAGACTACCTGTTGTGTCATCTGCAGCAGCTTGGGGATTGCAACTTCAGAGTCAGCCAGATCATCCTTTCCTTTGGTAGATTTGATCACATATGTAAACAGAAAAGAAGATATATTACATGTTTTAGCAACGTTTTCATAGTAAATAGTATAGGATAGTAGTCTACCGGATGTGTCGTCCGCAGCAGCTTGGTGTTTGCAACTTCGTAGACAGCAAGAACATATTTTCCTGCGGTGGATTTGATCGCATCTGTAATTAGAAAAGAAGAGATCACATGATATAGAAACATTCTCATAGTAAACATTATAGTCTAGAAGTCTACCTGATGTGTCGTCTGCAGCAGTTGGTGGTAGCAACTTCATAGTCAGCCAGAACAACTTTTTCTCTCGTGTATTAGAACGCATCTGTAAACAGAAAGAAGAGATAAACATGTTTAAGCAAAATATTCATAGTAAATAGTATAGTCTAATTGTCTACCTGATGTGTCGTCTGCAGCAGTTGGAGGTTGCAACTTCATAGTCAGACAGAACAACTATTTCTCTAGTGGATTCGATCGCATCTGTTATCAGAAAAGAAAAGATCACGTTTTAGCAACATTTTCCTTGAAAATAATATAGTCTAATAGTCAACCTGATGTGTCGTATGCAGCAGGTTGGTTGTTGTAACTTCATAGTCAGCCAGATCATATTTTCCTCTGGCGGATTTGATCGCATCTGCAATCAGAAAAGTAGAGATATCATGCTTTAGCAACATTTCATTGTAAATATTATAGTCTAATAGACTACCTGTTGTGTCATCTGCAGAAGCTTGGGGATTGCAACTTCATAGACAGCAAGAACAACTTTATCTTCGGTGGATTTGATCGCACCTGTAATTAGAAAAGAGATCACATGTTTTAGCAACCTTTTCGTAGTAAATAATATAATCTGACATGGACAGTCGTCTGCAGCAACTTGGTGGTTGCAACTTCATAGTCTGCCAGATCATAATTTCCAATGGTAGATTTGATCGCATATGTAAACAAAAAAGAAGAGAGAAAATATGTTTAAGCAACATTTTCATAGTAAATAGTATAGTCTAGTTGTCCACCTGATATGTCGTCTAAAGCAGATTGGTGGTTGTAACGTCATAGTCAGCCAGAGCAACTTTTCCTCCTTTGGATTTGATCGCATATGTAGTCACACAAATAGAGATATTACATGTTTTAGCAACATTTTCATAGAAAACAGTATAGTCTATTAGACACCTGATGTGAAATCTGCAGCGGCTTGGTGGATGCAACTTCAAATTCAGCCAGAACAACGGTTTTACTGGTGGATTGGAAAGCAAATTTAATCAGCAAAGAAGAGATATTACAGTAGTCTAGTAGACTACCTGATGGGTCGTCTGCAACAGCTTGGTGGTTGCAACTTCATAGTCAGCGAGAACAACGTTTTCTCTCGTGGATTAGAACGCATCTGCAAACAGAAAAGAAGAGATAAAACATGTTTAAGGAAAATTGTCATAGTAACTAGTATAGCCTAATTGTCTACCTGATGTGTCGTTTGCAGCAGTTGGAGGTTGCAACTTCATAATCAGCCTGAACAACTATTCCACTGGTGGATTCGATCGCTTCTGTTATCAGAAAAAAAGACATCACATATTTTAGCAACCTTTTCCTTGTAAATATTATAGTCAACCTCATGTGTCGTATGCAGCAGGTTGGAGGTTGTATCTTCATAGTAAGCCAGAACAATTTTTCCTCTTGTGGATTGTACCGCAGCTGTTATCAGAAAAGAGCAGATATGTGTTTTTGCAACATTTTCTAAGCAAATAATATGGTCTAGTAGTCTTCCTGATGTCTTGTCTGCAGTATGTTGGTTGTTTCAACTTCAAAGTCAGCCAGAAAAACTTTTCCTCTGGTGGACCTGATCTCATCTGTAATCAGAAAAGAAGAAATATTACATGCTTTAACAACGTTTTTATAATAAATAATCTAGTCCAGTAGTCTACCAGGTGTGTCGTCTGCAGCAGCTTGGTTGGTGGTTTCAACTTCATAGACAGCCAGAACAACGTTTCCTCCGGTAGATTTGATCGTATCTGTAATCAGAAAAGAAGAGATATTTCATGTTTTAGCAACATTTTCATAGTAAATAGTATAGTCTAGTAGTCTACCTGATGTCTTGTCTGCAGTATGTTGGTTGTTGCAACTTCAAAGTCAGCCAGAAAAAACTTTTCCTCTAGTGGACTTGATCTCATCTGTAATCTGAAAAGATATATTACATGTTTTAGCACCGTTTTTATAATAAATAGTATAGTCTAGTAGTCTACCTGTTGTGTTGTCTGCAGCCGGTTGGTTGTTGCAACTTCATAGTCAGCCAGAACAACTTTTCCTCTGGTGGACCTGATCTCATCTGTAATCAGAAAAGAAGAAATATTACATGCTTTAACAAAGTTTTTATAATAAATAATCTAGTCTAATAGTCTACCAGGTGGGTCGTCTGCAGCAGATTGGTGGTTTCAACTTCATAGACAGCCAGAACAACTTTTCCTCCGGTAGATTTGATCGTATCTGTAATTACAAAAGAAGAGATCACATGTTTTAGCAACATTTCATAGTAAATAATATAGTCTAGTAGTCTACCTGTTGTTTCGTCTGCAGAGGTTGGTTGTTGCAACTTCATAGTCAGCCAGAATATTATTTCCTCTGGTGGATTTGATCGCATCTGCAATCAGAAAAAAGAAATATTATGCTTTAGCAACATTTTCGTTGTAAATAATATAGTCTAGTAGTCTACCTGATGTGTCGTCTGCTGCACTTGGTGGTTGCAACATCAAATTCAGCCTGAATGATGTTTCCACTGGTGCATTTGATCGCAATTTAAATCAGAAAAGATGAGAACACATGTTTTAGCAACATTTACATAGTAAACAGTAATGTCTAGTAGTCTATCTGATGTCTTGTCTGCAGTATGTTGGTTGTTGCAACTTCAAAGTCAGCCAGAAAATCTTTTCCTCTAGTGGAATTGATATCAAATGTAATCAGAAAAGAAATATTACATGTTTTAGCACCGTTTTTATAATAAATAGTATAGTCTACTAGTCTACCTGTTGTGTCGTCTGCAGCCGGTTGGTGGTAACAACTTCATAGTCAGCCAGAACAACATTTCCTCAGAAGTCTAGAAGTCTACCTGATGTGTCGCATGCAGCAGGTTGGTGGTTGCAACATCATAGTCAGCCAAAACAACTTTTCCTCTTGTGGATTTAATTGCAACTGTTATCAGAAAGGAAGAGATATTTCATCATTTTCCAGCAACAATTTCATAATAAACAGTATAGTCTAGAAGTCTACCTGAGGTGACGTCTGCAGGAGGTGGGTTGTTGCAACTTCAGTCACCCAGAACAACTTTTCCTCTGGTGGATTTGATGGCATCTGCAATCAGAAAAGAAGAGATATTACATGTTTTAGCAACATTGTTATAATAAAAAGTATAGTCTAGTAGCCTACCAGGTGTCATCTGCAGCAGCTTGGTGTTTGCAACTTCATAGTCAGCAAGAACAACTATTCTTTTGGAGGATTTGATCTGATCTGTAATTAGAAAAGAAGAGATCACGTTTTAGCGACATTTTCATAGTAAATAATATAGTCTAGTATAGTAGTCTGTTGTATCGTCTGCAGCAGGTCAGTTTTTGCAACTTCATATCTGCTAGAGCAACTTTTCCTCGGGTGGATTTGATCGCAAATGGATTCAGAAAAGAAAAGTGCAGATATTACATGTTTTAGCAACATTTTCATAGTAATTAATATAGTCTAGTAGTCTACCTGTTGTGTTGTCTGCAGCATGTTTGTTGTTGCAGCTTCAAAGTCAACCAGAACAACTTTTCCTCTGTTGGATTTGATCGCATATGCAATCATAAAAGAAGAGATATTATGCTTTAACAACATTTTCATAGTAAACAGTATAGTCTAAAAGATTACCCGAGTTGACGTCTGCAGGAGGTTTGTTGTTGCAACTTCAGTCAGTCAGAACAACTTTTCATCTGGTGGATTTGATTGCATCTGCCATCAGGAAAGAAGAGTTATTATATATTTTAGCAACATTTTCATAGCCAATATTACATTCTAGTAGTCTACCTGATAAGTCGTCTGCAGCAGTTTGGTGATTGCAACTTAATAGTCAGCCAGGACAACTGTTCCTCCGGTAGATTTGATTGCATCTGTAATCAGAAAAGAAGAGATATTTCATGTTTTAGCAACATTGTCATAGTAAATAGTATAGTCTAGTAGTCTACCTGATGTCTTGTCTGCAGTATGTTTGTTGTTGCAACTTCAAAGTCTGCCAGAAAAACATTTCCTCTAGTGGACTTGATCTCATCTGTAATCTGAAAAGAAATATTACATGTTTTAACACCGTTTTTATAATAAATAGTATACTAGTAGTCTACCTGTTGTGTTGTCTGCAGCCGGTTGGTTGTTGCAACTTCATAGTCAGCCAGAACAACTTTTCCACTGGTGGATTTGATTGCATCTGTAATCAGAAAATGAGAGATATTAAATGTTTTAGCACCATTTTCATTGCAAATAATATAGTTTAGTAGTCTACCTGATGTGTCGTCTGCAGCAGGTTGGTGGTTGCAACATCATAGTCAGCCAAAACAACTTTTCCTCCGGTGGATTTAATTGCAACTGTTATCAGAAAGGAAGAGATATTTCATCATTTTCTAGCAACAATTTCATAATAAACAGTATAGTCTAGAAGTCTACCTGAGGTGACGTCTGCAGGAGGATGGTTGTTGCAACTTCATAGACAGCAAGAACAACTTTTCTTCGGGTGGATTTGATCGCATCTGTAATCAAAAAAGTAGAGATATTTCATATTTTAGAAAAAAATTCATAGGAAATAGTATAGTCCAATAGTCTACTTGTTGTGTCGTCTACAGCAGCTTGGTGGTAACAACTTCATAGTCAGACAGAACAACATTTCCACAGAAGTCTAGAAGTCTATCTGATGTGTCGCATGCAGCAGGTTGGTGGTAACAACTTCATAGTCAGACAGAACAACATTTCCACAGAAGTCTAGAAGTCTACCTGATGTGTCGCATGCAGCAGGTTGGTGGTTGCAACATCATAGTCAGCCAGAACAACTTTTCCTCTTGTGGATTTAATTGCAACTGTTATCAGAAAGGAAGAGATATTTCATCATTTTCCAGCAACAATTTCATAATAAACAGTATAGTCTAGAAGTCTACCTGAGGTGACGTCTGCAGGAGGATGGTTGTTGCAACTTCATAGTCAGCCAGAACAACTTTTCCTCTGGTGGATTTTATCGCATCTGTAAAATTAAATTCCTCAGAAGTCTAGAAGTCTACCTGATGTGTCGCATGCAGCAGGTTAGTGGTTGCAACTTCATAGTCAGCCAGAACAACTTTTCCTCTGGTGGATTTTATCGCATCTGTAATCAGAAAAGAAGAGATCACATGTTATAGCAACATTTTCATAGTAAACAGTATAGTCTAGAAGTCTACCTGAGGTGACGTCTGCAGGAGGATGGTTGTTGCAACTTCAGTCAGCCAGAACAACTTTTCCTCTGGTGGATTTTATCGCATCTGTAATCAGAAAAGAAGAGATCACATGTTTTAGCAACATTTTCATAGTAAATAATATAGTCTAGTATAGTAGTCTGTTGTATCGTCTGCAGCAGGTCAGTTTTTGCAACTTCATAGTCTGTTTGAGCAACTTTTCCTATGGTGGATTTGATCGCAATTGGATTGAGAATAGTAAAGTGCAGATATTACATGTTTTAGCCACATTTTCATAGTAATTAATATAGTCTAGTAGTCTACCTGTTGTGTTGTCTGCAGCATGTTTGTTGTTGCAGCTTCAAAGTCAACCAGAACAACTTTTCCTCTGTTGGATTTGATCGCATATGCAATCATAAAAGAAGAGATATTATGCTTTAACAACATTTTCATAGTAAACAGTATAGTCTAAAAGATTACCCGAGTTGACGTCTGCAGGAGGTTTGTTGTTGCAACTTCAGTCAGTCAGAACAACTTTTCATCTGGTGGATTTGATTGCATCTGCCATCAGGAAAGAAGAGTTATTATATATTTTAGCAACATTTTCATAGCCAATATTACATTCTAGTAGTCTACCTGATAAGTCGTCTGCAGCAGTTTGGTGATTGCAACTTAATAGTCAGCCAGGACAACTGTTCCTCCGGTAGATTTGATTGCATCTGTAATCAGAAAAGAAGAGATATTTCATGTTTTAGCAACATTGTCATAGTAAATAGTATAGTCTAGTAGTCTACCTGATGTCTTGTCTGCAGTATGTTTGTTGTTGCAACTTCAAAGTCTGCCAGAAAAACATTTCCTCTAGTGGACTTGATCTCATCTGTAATCTGAAAAGAAATATTACATGTTTTAACACCGTTTTTATAATAAATAGTATACTAGTAGTCTACCTGTTGTGTTGTCTGCAGCCGGTTGGTTGTTGCAACTTCATAGTCAGCCAGAACAACTTTTCCACTGGTGGATTTGATTGCATCTGTAATCAGAAAATGAGAGATATTAAATGTTTTAGCACCATTTTCATTGCAAATAATATAGTTTAGTAGTCTACCTGATGTGTCGTCTGCAGCAGGTTGGTGGTTGCAACATCATAGTCAGCCAAAACAACTTTTCCTCCGGTGGATTTAATTGCAACTGTTATCAGAAAGGAAGAGATATTTCATCATTTTCTAGCAACAATTTCATAATAAACAGTATAGTCTAGAAGTCTACCTGAGGTGACGTCTGCAGGAGGATGGTTGTTGCAACTTCATAGACAGCAAGAACAACTTTTCTTCGGGTGGATTTGATCGCATCTGTAATCAAAAAAGTAGAGATATTTCATATTTTAGAAAAAAATTCATAGGAAATAGTATAGTCCAATAGTCTACTTGTTGTGTCGTCTACAGCAGCTTGGTGGTAACAACTTCATAGTCAGACAGAACAACATTTCCACAGAAGTCTAGAAGTCTATCTGATGTGTCGCATGCAGCAGGTTGGTGGTAACAACTTCATAGTCAGACAGAACAACATTTCCACAGAAGTCTAGAAGTCTACCTGATGTGTCGCATGCAGCAGGTTGGTGGTTGCAACATCATAGTCAGCCAGAACAACTTTTCCTCTTGTGGATTTAATTGCAACTGTTATCAGAAAGGAAGAGATATTTCATCATTTTCCAGCAACAATTTCATAATAAACAGTATAGTCTAGAAGTCTACCTGAGGTGACGTCTGCAGGAGGATGGTTGTTGCAACTTCATAGTCAGCCAGAACAACTTTTCCTCTGGTGGATTTTATCGCATCTGTAAAATTAAATTCCTCAGAAGTCTAGAAGTCTACCTGATGTGTCGCATGCAGCAGGTTAGTGGTTGCAACTTCATAGTCAGCCAGAACAACTTTTCCTCTGGTGGATTTTATCGCATCTGTAATCAGAAAAGAAGAGATCACATGTTATAGCAACATTTTCATAGTAAACAGTATAGTCTAGAAGTCTACCTGAGGTGACGTCTGCAGGAGGATGGTTGTTGCAACTTCAGTCAGCCAGAACAACTTTTCCTCTGGTGGATTTTATCGCATCTGTAATCAGAAAAGAAGAGATCACATGTTTTAGCAACATTTTCATAGTAAATAATATAGTCTAGTATAGTAGTCTGTTGTATCGTCTGCAGCAGGTCAGTTTTTGCAACTTCATAGTCTGTTTGAGCAACTTTTCCTATGGTGGATTTGATCGCAATTGGATTGAGAATAGTAAAGTGCAGATATTACATGTTTTAGCCACATTTTCATAGTAATTAATATAGTCTAGTAGTCTATCTGTTGTTGTGTCTGAAGCATGTTGGTTGTTGCAGCTTCAAAGTCAACCAGAACATGTTTTCCTCTGTTAGATTTGATCGCATATACAATCATAAAAGAACAGATATTATGGTTTAGCAACATTTTCATAGTAATAAATGTAGTCTAAAAGATTACCTGAGTTGACGTCTGCAGCAGTTTGGTGGTTGCAACTTCACAGTCGGCCAGGCCAGGCCAGAACAACTGTTCCTCCGGTGAATTTGATTGCATCTGAAATCAGAAAAGAAGAGATATTTCATGTTTTAGCAACATTTTCATAGTAAATAGTATAGTCTAGTAGTCTACCTGGTGTGTCGTCTGCAGCAGCTTGGTGGTTGCAACTTCATATTCAGCCAGAACAACTTTTCCTCTGGAGGATTTGATTGTATCTGTAATCAGAAAAGAAGAGATCACATTTTATAGCAACATTTTCATAGTAAACAGTATAGTCTAGAAGTCTACCTGGGGTGACGTCTGCAGGAGGTGGGTTGTTGCAACTTCAGTCACCCAGAACAACTTTTCCTCTGGTGGATTTGATCGCATCTGCAATCAGGAAAGAAGAGTTATCTCCGTAACATATACGTGTAACATAAATAAAGGGTTCCAGCAAATAAAAGTTTCCAGCATCTCTGTAACATAAATAAAGGTTTCCAGCATATCTGTAACATAAATAAAGTATTCCAGCGTATTTGTGTAACATATATAAAGGGTTCCAGCATCTCTGTAACATAAATAAAGGCATCCAGCATCTCTGTAACATAAATTAATGTTTCCAGCATCTCTGTAACATAAATAAAGGTTTCCAGCATTACTGTAACATAAATAAAGGTTTTCAGCATCTCTGTAACATAAATAAAGGTTTCCAGCATCTATGTAACATCAATAAAGGGTTGCAGCATTTGTGTAACATCAATAAAGGTTTCCAGCATCTCTGTAACATAAATAAAGGTTTCCAGCATATCTGTAACATAAATAAAGGTTTCCAGCATCTCTGTAACATAAATAAAGGTTTCCAGCATCTATGTAACATCAATAAAGGGTTGCAGCATTTGTGTAACATCAATAAAGGTTTCCAGCATCTCTGTAACATAAATAAAGGTTTCCAGCATATCTGTAACATAAATAAAGGGTTCCAACATACGCGTAACATAAATAAATGTTACCAGCATCTCTGTAACATAAATAATAAGTTCCAAAATATGTGTGTAACCTAAATAAAGGGTTCCCGCATCTCTGTAACATAAATAAAGGCATCCAGCATCTCTGTAACATACATTAAGGGTTTCAGCATCTCTGTAACATAAATAAAGATTCCCATCATATATGTAACATAAATAAAGGGTTCCAGCATGTGTGTATCATACATAATGGTTTCCAGCATTACTGTAACATAAATAAAGTGTTCCAACATATGTGTAACATAAATAAAGGATTCCAGCATCTCTAACATAAATAAAGGTTTCCAGCATCTCTGTAACATAAATAAAGGTTCCAGCATCTCTTTAACATAAATAAAAGTTTCCAGCATCTATGTAACATAAATAAAGGGTTCCAGCATATTTATGTAACATAATAAAGGGTCCCAGCATCTCTGTAACTTATATAAAGGCATCCAGAATCTCTGTAACATAAAATAAGGGTTCCAGCGTCTCTGTAACATCACTAAAGGTTTCAAGCATCTCTGTAACATAAATAAAGGCATCCAGAATCTCTGTAACATAAAATAAGGGTTCCAGCATCTCTGTAACATCAATAAAGGTTTCCAGCATCTCTGCAACATAAATAAAGGGTTTCAACAAGCGTAACATAAATAAAGGTTTCCAGCATCTCTGTAACATAAATAAAGGGTTCCAGCATATTTGTGTAACATAAATTAAGGGTTCCAGCAATTGTGTAACATAAATAAAGGTTTCCAGCATCTCCGTAACATAAATAAAGGTTTCCAGCATTTCTGTAACATAAATAAAGGCTTCCAGCATCTCTGTAACATAAATAAAGGTTTCCAGCATCTCTGTAACATAAATAAAGGCTTCCAGCATCTCTGTAACATAAATAAAGGTTTACATTATCTATGTAACATAAATAAAGGTTTCCAGCATCTCTGTAACATAAATGAAGGCTTCCAGCATCTCTGTAACATAAATAAAGGTTTCCAGCATCTATGTAACATAAATAAAGGTTTCCAGCATCTCTGTAACATAAATAAAGGCTTCCAGCATCTCTATAACATAAATAAAGGTTTCCAGCATCTCTGTAACATCAATAAAGGGTTCCAACATTTGTGTAACATAAATAAAGTGTTCCAGCATCTCTGTAACTTAAATAAAGGCATCCAGAATCTCTGTAACATAAAATAAGGGTTCCAGCATCTCTGTAACATCAATAAAGGTTTCCACCATCTCTGTAACATAAATAAAGGTTTCCAGCATCTGTGTAACATAAATAAAGGCTTCCAGCATCTCTGTAACACAAATAAAGGTTTCCAGCATCTCTGTAACATAAATAAAGGGTTTTAAAAAGCGTAACATAAATAAAGGTTTCCAGCATCTCTGTAACATAAATAAAGGGTTCCAGCATATTTGTGTAACATAAATAAAGGATTCCAGCAATTGTGTAACATAAATAAAGGTTTCCAGCATCTCCGTAACATAAATAAAGGTTTCCAGCATCTCTGTAACATAAATTATGGCTTCCAGCATCTCTGTAACATAAATAAAGGTTTCCAACATCTCTGTTACATCAATAAAGGGTTCCAACTTTTGTGTAACATAAATAAAGTGTTCCAGCATCTCTGTAACATAAATAAATGTTTCCAGCATCTATGTAACATCAATAAAGGGCTCCAGCATTTGTGCAACATAAATAAAGGTTTCCAGCATCTCTGTAACTTAAATACAGGTTTCCAGCATCTCTGTGACATAAATAAAGTGTTCCAACATATGTGTAACATAAATAAAGGTTTCCAGCATCTCTGTAACATAAAGTTTTCCATCATATTTGTGTAACATAAATTAAGGTTCCAGCATCTCTGTAACATAAATAAAGGTTTCCAGCATTACTGTAACATAAATAAAGGTTTCTAGCATCTCTGTAACATAAATAAAGGTTTCCAGCATCTCTGTAACATAAATAAAGGTTTCCAGCATCTCTGTAACATAAATAAATGTTTCCAGCATATATGTAACATAAATAAAGGTTTCCAGCATTACTTTAACATAAATAATGGTTTCCAGCATCTCTGTAACATAAATAAAGGTTTCCAGCATCTCTGTAACATAAATAAAGAATTCCAGCATCTCTGTAACATAAATAAAGGTATCCAGCATCTCTGTAACATAAATTAAGGGATTCAGCATTTGTGTAACATAAATAAAGGTTTCCATCATCTCTGTAATATAAAATAAAGGTATCCAGCATCTCTGTAACATAAATAAAGGTTTCCAGCATCTATGTAATATAAATAAAGGTTTCCAGCATTACTGTAACATTAAGAAAAGTTTCCGGCATCTCTGTAACATAAATAAAGGTATCCAGCATCTCTGTAACATACATTAAGGGTTCCAGCATTTGTGTAACATAAATAAAGGTTTCCAGCATCTATGTAATATAAATAAAGTTTTCCAGCATTACTGTAACATAAAGAAAAGTTTCCGGCATCTCTGTAACATAAATAAAGATTTCCAGCATCTATGTAATATAAATAAAGGACTGACAGACTGACAGACTGACGGACGGACGAACGACAAAATGATCCCTATGTATCGCATTTTTCTTCGAAAAGGCGACAGAAAAATGAAAAGATTTCCTACCTGTTTTTGTTTCGACTCGAACGTCTGTTGCAGCATCTAGAATATAAATCATAGTTTGCGATGTAACAGTTGAATTATAACTTGGGTTTTACGGCACAGCAACTCACGATAGTTGATATGGCGCCACGACGGATATGAACTTTCTGGTTCCAAGACATAACTATGAGACATGCATTCAGAAACTTCACAACCGCTGGAGAAACGTATTTTATTGAAACTTCTACTAGTAAAAACCTATTAATCGTCTCTTACGATCATGCAAGAGTCAAGCAGTGATATCAATTCTTGATCTTATTGACCACCGTCTCGGTTGAGAGATGGCTGCCGCTGCTTGATAGGAATCGCCACCTTTACGTGTCTTTTAACACATCCTCTGAGGTAATAATTGCGTTAATTGTTTTCTGCGGCTTGATGGAATGTTCAGTCCAGTTTTCTCACAATGTTCTTTTATAGCCGAGTTGGATCTTGTGCTATGTTCTTTAAGTCTGATATCTAAAGATCTTCCCGTTTAACTAACATAATAGGGTCACATTGCTCGTATTTGATGTAATACACCACTCCATCAAGCGGGAGAACTCCAAGGTAATTATTCCCAGAGGATGTGCACATCAAAAGACGCGTAAAGGAGGCGATTGCTATCAAGTAGCGACAACCATCTCTCAACCGAGACGAGGGCCTGGAGTAACCTCCAGTGAACGACCTCTCATGTTGTCACGTGACCTTCTACGTCACGTGATGACCAGTATAACAGCTGATGAAGAGACTACGAGATGTAGTTGAAATGTTCTGATAAACATTTTGCTATGAGTACAAGAACTCATATAGATAGCCCAAGAGGAAAGTTACTCATTACCTTTAAGCTGTGATCGAAACGGCCGAATGCATTCCACGAGAAAAATGGACGCGCTGTATGCACGCATATATACGTACAATGCATTAACAGATCAGCGGCGTAGCGTGGCATACTCAAATACTCACGTAACAGTGAAAACAGAAAATGAATGAATAAAAAAATGAATAAAAAACCCTTTAAAAATGATATAAAAAGGAAATGTGACTAACAAGTCCCCACCCGCCCCGTGAGTACGTTGGGAATTGACCATGCAGATGGACATGTTTAATTGCATAACACAATAAATAATAAGGCATAATATGTTGTTAAAATTATTTTCAGAAAATGAAAAATAAAAACATTTCCTACCCGTTATTGTGATGACTCAACCGTCTGTGGCTGCATCTGGAACAGAAATCATAGTTTGCGATGTAACAGTTGAATTATAACTTGCGTTTTACGGCACCGCAACACAAGATAGTTGATGTGGCGGATATGAACGTTTTGGATCCAAGACATAAAACTATGAGACATGGATTCAGAAACTTCACAACCATTGGAGAAACACATCTTACTGAAACTCCTACTTGTCAAACCTTAGATATTAATCGCCTCTCACGATCATGCAAGAGTCAAGCAGTGGTATCAATTCTTAAACTGACTGACCACCCCATAACCACACGAGAATCTTGCGTTATAAGTCAAAAAGGTAGGTCAATGTTGGTAACATTGATGACCTAATTATATAGGAATAGAGTGATGCCATCAATATATAACTATGTATGAATTGTACATACTGTCTAACCCCAAGAAGAAAGTTGCTTATTACCTTTAAGTTGTAATCGAAACGGCCGAATTCATTCCACGAGAAAAATGGACGAGATGTTTGCATGCATATATATACGTACAATACATTAACAGGTGAACATGTTTAATGCATAACATAATAAATAATAAGACATAATTATGTTGTTAACAAAATTATTTTCAAAAAATTACAAAGGAAAACATTTCCTACCCGTTTGTGTGATAACTCAAACGTCTGTGGCTGCATCTGGAACAGAAATCATAGTTTGCGATGTAACAGTTAAATTATAACTTGCGTTTTACGGCACCGCAACACTAGATAGTTGATGTGGCACCATGGCGGATATGAACGTTTTGGATCCAAGACATAAAACTATGAGACATGGATTCAGAAACTTCACAACCATTGGAGAAACACATCTTACTGAAACTACTACTTGTATAATCGCCTCTTGCGATCATGCAAGAGTCAAGCAGTGGTATCAAGTCTTAAACTGACTGACCACCCCATAACCACACGGGAATCTTGAGTTATAAGTCAAAAAGGTAGGTCAATGTTGGTAACATTGACCTAATTGTATAGGAATAGAGTAATGCCATCAATATATAACTATGTATGAATTGTACAAACTGTCTAACCCCAAGAAGAAAGTTACTAATTACCTTTAAGCTGTAATCGAAACGGCCGAATTCATTCCACGAGAAAATGGACGCGATGTTTGCATGCATTTATATACGTACAATACATTAACAAATGAACATGTTTAATGCATAACATAATAAATAATAAGAAATACTTATGTTGTTAACTAAAATAATGTTTAGAAAATGAAAAATGAAAACAATTCCTACCTGTTTTTGTGATGACTCAAACGTCTGTGGCTGCATCTAGAACAGAAATCATAGTTTGCGATGTTACAGCTGAATTATAAATTTTGTTTTACGGCACCGCAAAACAAAATAATTGTTATGGCGCCATGACGGATATGAACTTTCTGGATCCAAGACATAAAACTATGAGACATGGATTCAGAAACTTCACAACCGCTGGAGAAACACGTCTTACTGAAACTCCTATTTGCAAAACCCTATTAATCACGTTTTACGATCATGCAAGAGTCCAGCAGTGGTATCAGTTATTGATTTTAATGACCCCCCTCCCCCCACACCCCCACCCACCGATTAAATGGACGCGATGTTTGCATGCATATATACGTACAATACATTAACGAATAAACATGTTTATCATGCAGATATGTACTTTTCTGCCTAATAAAGGGGTGACCTATTAAATTTTGCTTTATTGGACACTGACCAATAGAGCAATCAATGCGGAATCCCTCGGCGTTTATTGTACGTAAACGGTATATGACGTCATGCAGGTAATGTTGCCTGACGTCGGCAGAGCCTCGCCATTCTTCGTTTTCTCGCCAAATAAACTTGATAGTAAAAGGCACTGACATAATATTCTCTATTTAATGCAATACACAAGTAATAATAATACGGCACGATTATGTTGTTAACAAAATTATGTTCAGAAAATGAAAAATAAAAACGTTTCCTACCTGTGTTTGTTTCGACTCGAACGTCTGTGGCGGCATCTGGAACAGAAATCATAGTTTGCGATGTAACAGTTAAATTATAACTTGCGTTTTACGGCACCGCAACACTAGATAGTTGATATGGCGCCATGGCGGATATGAACTTTCTGGATCCAAGACATAAAACTATGAGACATGGATTCAGAAACTTCACAACCATTGGAGAAACACATCTTACTGAAACTACTACTTGTATAATCGCCTCTTGCGATCATGCAAGAGTCAAGCAGTGGTATCAATTCTTAAACTGACTGACCACCCCATAACCACACGGGAATCTTGCGTTATAAGTCAAAAAGGTAGGTCAATGTTGGTAACATTGACCTAATTGTATAGGAATAGAGTAATGCCATCAATATATAACTATGTATGAATTGTACAAACTGTCTAACCCCCAAGAAGAAAGTTACTAATTACCTTTAAGCTGTAATCGAAACGGCCGAATTCATTCCACGAGAAAATGGACGCGATGTTTGCATGCATTTATATACGTACAATACATTAACAAATGAACATGTTTAATGCATAACATAATAAATAATAAGACATAATTATGTTGTTAACAAAATTATTTTCAAAAAATTACAAATGAAAACATTTCCTACCCGTTTGTGTGATGACTCAAACGTCTGTGGCTGCATCTGGAACAGAAATCATAGTTTGCGATGTAACAGTTAAATTATAACTTGCGTTTTACGGCACCGCAACACTAGATAGTTGATGTGGCACCATGGCGGATATGAACGTTTTGGATCCAAGACATAAAACTATGAGACATGGATTCAGAAACTTCACAACCATTGGAGAAACACATCTTACTGAAACTACTACTTGTATAATCGCCTCTTGCGATCATGCAAGAGTCAAACAGTGGTATCAATTCTTAAACTGACTGACCACCCCATAACCACACGGGAATCTTGAGTTATAAGTCAAAAAGGTAGGTCAATGTTGGTAACATTGACCTAATTGTATAGGAATAGAGTAATGCCATCAATATATAACTATGTATGAATTGTACAAACTGTCTAACCCCAAGAAGAAAGTTACTAATTACCTTTAAGCTGTAATCGAAACGGCCGAATTCATTCCACGAGAAAATGGACGCGATGTTTGCATGCATTTATATACGTACAATACATTAACAAATGAACATGTTTAATGCATAACATAATAAATAATAAGAAATACTTATGTTGTTAACAAAAATAATGTTTAGAAAATGAAAAATGAAAACAATTCCTACCTGTTTTTGTGATGACTCAAACGTCTGTGGCTGCATCTAGAACAGAAATCATAGTTTGCGATGTAACAGCTGAATTATAAATTTTGTTTTACGGCACCGCAAAACAAAATAATTGTTATGGCGCCATGACGGATATGAACTTTCTGGATCCAAGACATAAAACTATGAGACATGGATTCAGAAACTTCACAACCGCTGGAGAAACACGTCTTACTGAAACTCCTATTTGTAAAACCCTATTAATCACGTTTTACGATCATGCAAGAGTCCAGCAGTGGTATCAGTTATTGATTTTAATGACCCCCTCCCCCCCCCACACCCCACACCCCCACCCACCGATTAAATGGACGCGATGTTTGCATGCATATATACGTACAATACATTAACGAATAAACATGTTTATCATGCAGATATGTACTTTTCTGCCTAATAAAGGGGTGACCTATTAAATTTTGCTTTATTGGACACTGACCAATAGAGCAATCAATGCGGAATCCCTCGGCGTTTATTGTACGTAAACGGTATATGACGTCATGCAGGTAATGTTGCCTGACGTCGGCAGAGCCTCGCCATTCTTCGTTTTCTCGCCAAATAAACTTGATAGTAAAAGGCACTGACATAATATTCTCTATTTAATGCAATACACAAGTAATAATAATACGGCACGATTATGTTGTTAACAAAATTATGTTCAGAAAATGAAAAATAAAAACGTTTCCTACCTGTGTTTGTTTCGACTCGAACGTCTGTGGCGGCATCTGGAACAGAAATCATAGTTTGCGATGTAACAGTTAAATTATAACTTGCGTTTTACGGCACCGCAACACTAGATAGTTGATATGGCGCCATGGCGGATATGAACTTTCTGGATCCAAGACATAAAACTATGAGACATGGATTCAGAAACTTCACAACCATTGGAGAAACACATCTTACTGAAACTACTACTTGTATAATCGCCTCTTGCGATCATGCAAGAGTCAAGCAGTGGTATCAATTCCTAAACTGACTGACCACCCCATAACCACACGGGAATCGTGCGTTATAAGTCAAAAAGGTAGGTCAATGTTGGTAACATTGACCTAATTGTATAGGAATAGAGTAATGCCATCAATATATAACTATGTATGAATTGTACAAACTGTCTAACCCCCAAGAAGAAAGTTACTAATTACCTTTAAGCTGTAATCGAAACGGCCGAATTCATTCCACGAGAAAATGGACGCGATGTTTGCATGCATTTATATACGTACAATACATTAACAAATGAACATGTTTAATGCATAACATAATAAATAATAAGACATAATTATGTTGTTAACAAAATTATTTTCAAAAAATTACAAATGAAAACATTTCCTACCCGTTTGTGTGATGACTCAAACGTCTGTGGCTGCATCTGGAACAGAAATCATAGTTTGCGATGTAACAGCTGAATTATAACTTGCGTTTTACGGCACCGCAACACTAGATAGTTGATGTGGCACCATGGCGGATATGAACGTTTTGGATCCAAGACATAAAACTATGAGACATGGATTCAGAAACTTCACAACCATTGGAGAAACACATCTTACTGAAACTACTACTTGTATAATCGCCTCTTGCGATCATGCAAGAGTCAAGCAGTGGTATCAATTCTTAAACTGACTGACCACCCCATAACCACACGGGAATCTTGAGTTATAAGTCAAAAAGGTAGGTCAATGTTGGTAACATTGACCTAATTGTATAGGAATAGAGTAATGCCATCAATATATAACTATGTATGAATTGTACAAACTGTCTAACCCCAAGAAGAAAGTTACTAATTACCTTTAAGCTGTAATCGAAACGGCCGAATTCATTCCACGAGAAAATGGACGCGATGTTTGCATGCATTTATATACGTACAATACATTAACAAATGAACATGTTTAATGCATAACATAATAAATAATAAGAAATACTTATGTTGTTAACTAAAATAATGTTTAGAAAATGAAAAATGAAAACAATTCCTACCTGTTTTTGTGATGACTCAAACGTCTGTGGCTGCATCTAGAACAGAAATCATAGTTTGCGATGTAACAGCTGAATTATAAATTTTGTTTTACGGCACCGCAAAACAAAATAATTGTTATGGCGCCATGACGGATATGAACTTTCTGGATCCAAGACATAAAACTATGAGACATGGATTCAGAAACTTCACAACCGCTGGAGAAACACGTCTTACTGAAACTCCTATTTGTAAAACCCTATTAATCACGTTTTACGATCATGCAAGAGTCCAGCAGTGGTATCAGTTATTGATTTTAATGACCCCCCCCCCCCCCCACACCCCACACCCCCACCCACCGATTAAATGGACGCGATGTTTGCATGCATATATACGTACAATACATTAACGAATAAACATGTTTATCATGCAGATATGTACTTTTCTGCCTAATAAAGGGGTGACCTATTAAATTTTGCTTTATTGGACACTGACCAATAGAGCAATCAATGCGGAATCCCTCGGCGTTTATTGTACGTAAACGGTATATGACGTCATGCAGGTAATGTTGCCTGACGTCGGCAGAGCCTCGCCATTCTTCGTTTTCTCGCCAAATAAACTTGATAGTAAAAGGCACTGACATAATATTCTCTATTTAATGCAATACACAAGTAATAATAATACGGCACGATTATGTTGTTAACAAAATTATGTTCAGAAAATGAAAAATAAAAACGTTTCCTACCTGTGTTTGTTTCGACTCGAACGTCTGTGGCGGCATCTGGAACAGAAATCATAGTTTGCGATGTAACAGTTAAATTATAACTTGCGTTTTACGGCACCGCAACACTAGATAGTTGATATGGCGCCATGGCGGATATGAACTTTCTGGATCCAAGACATAAAACTATGAGACATGGATTCAGAAACTTCACAACCATTGGAGAAACACATCTTACTGAAACTACTACTTGTATAATCGCCTCTTGCGATCATGCAAGAGTCAAGCAGTGGTATCAATTCCTAAACTGACTGACCACCCCATAACCACACGGGAATCGTGCGTTATAAGTCAAAAAGGTAGGTCAATGTTGGTAACATTGACCTAATTGTATAGGAATAGAGTAATGCCATCAATATATAACTATGTATGAATTGTACAAACTGTCTAACCCCCAAGAAGAAAGTTACTAATTACCTTTAAGCTGTAATCGAAACGGCCGAATTCATTCCACGAGAAAATGGACGCGATGTTTGCATGCATTTATATACGTACAATACATTAACAAATGAACATGTTTAATGCATAACATAATAAATAATAAGACATAATTATGTTGTTAACAAAATTATTTTCAAAAAATTACAAATGAAAACATTTCCTACCCGTTTGTGTGATGACTCAAACGTCTGTGGCTGCATCTGGAACAGAAATCATAGTTTGCGATGTAACAGCTGAATTATAACTTGCGTTTTACGGCACCGCAACACTAGATAGTTGATGTGGCACCATGGCGGATATGAACGTTTTGGATCCAAGACATAAAACTATGAGACATGGATTCAGAAACTTCACAACCATTGGAGAAACACATCTTACTGAAACTACTACTTGTATAATCGCCTCTTGCGATCATGCAAGAGTCAAGCAGTGGTATCAATTCCTAAACTGACTGACCACCCCATAACCACACGGGAATCGTGCGTTATAAGTCAAAAAGGTAGGTCAATGTTGGTAACATTGACCTAATTGTATAGGAATAGAGTAATGCCATCAATATATAACTATGTATGAATTGTACAAACTGTCTAACCCCCAAGAAGAAAGTTACTAATTACCTTTAAGCTGTAATCGAAACGGCCGAATTCATTCCACGAGAAAATGGACGCGATGTTTGCATGCATTTATATACGTACAATACATTAACAAATGAACATGTTTAATGCATAACATAATAAATAATAAGACATAATTATGTTGTTAACAAAATTATTTTCAAAAAATTACAAATGAAAACATTTCCTACCCGTTTGTGTGATGACTCAAACGTCTGTGGCTGCATCTGGAACAGAAATCATAGTTTGCGATGTAACAGCTGAATTATAACTTGCGTTTTACGGCACCGCAACACTAGATAGTTGATGTGGCACCATGGCGGATATGAACGTTTTGGATCCAAGACATAAAACTATGAGACATGGATTCAGAAACTTCACAACCATTGGAGAAACACATCTTACTGAAACTACTACTTGTATAATCGCCTCTTGCGATCATGCAAGAGTCAAGCAGTGGTATCAATTCTTAAACTGACTGACCACCCCATAACCACACGGGAATCTTGAGTTATAAGTCAAAAAGGTAGGTCAATGTTGGTAACATTGACCTAATTGTATAGGAATAGAGTAATGCCATCAATATATAACTATGTATGAATTGTACAAACTGTCTAACCCCAAGAAGAAAGTTACTAATTACCTTTAAGCTGTAATCGAAACGGCCGAATTCATTCCACGAGAAAATGGACGCGATGTTTGCATGCATTTATATACGTACAATACATTAACAAATGAACATGTTTAATGCATAACATAATAAATAATAAGAAATACTTATGTTGTTAACTAAAATAATGTTTAGAAAATGAAAAATGAAAACAATTCCTACCTGTTTTTGTGATGACTCAAACGTCTGTGGCTGCATCTAGAACAGAAATCATAGTTTGCGATGTAACAGCTGAATTATAAATTTTGTTTTACGGCACCGCAAAACAAAATAATTGTTATGGCGCCATGACGGATATGAACTTTCTGGATCCAAGACATAAAACTATGAGACATGGATTCAGAAACTTCACAACCGCTGGAGAAACACGTCTTACTGAAACTCCTATTTGCAAAACCCTATTTATCACGTTTTACGATCATGCAAGAGTCCAGCAGTGGTATCAGTTATTGATTTTAATGCCCCCCCCCCCCCCCCCCCCACCCCCACCCACCGATTAAATGGACGCGATGTTTGCATGCATATATACGTACAATACATTAACGAATAAACATGTTTATCATGCAGATATGTACTTTTCTGCCTAATTAAAGGGGTGACCTATTAAATTTTGCTTTATTGGACACTGACCAATAGAGCAATCAATGCGGAATCCCTCGGCGTTTATTGTACGTAAACGGTATATGACGTCATGCAGGTAATGTTGCCTGACGTCGGCAGAGCCTCGCCATTCTTCGTTTTCTCGCCAAATAAACTTGATAGTAAAAGGCACTGACATAATATTCTCTATTTAATGCAATACACAAGTAATAATAATACGGCACGATTATGTTGTTAACAAAATTATGTTCAGAAAATGAAAAATGAAACGTTTCCTACCTGTGTTTGTTTCGACTCGAACGTCTGTGGCGGCATCTGGAACAGAAATCATTGTTTGCGATGTAACAGCTGCTCAATTGGCGCCATTTCGGATACGTAAAACTATGGGACATACATTCAGAAACTTCATCACCGCTGGAGAAGCAGATTAACTGTAACTTCAACTTTAAAAAACCTTTTAATCGCCTCTTACGATCATGCAAGAGTCAAGCAGTGGTATCAAATCTTGGTTTTATTGACCACAACGGATCCACACGTAGCTCTTTTATTATAAGTCAATAAGGTAGGTCAATGCTGGTAACAATTACCTACTTTTTAGGAATGGATTTATGTTGGCAATATGTAACTTTATATACTAATCATAAAAGTACACATCTACCACCGTATCAATACTATTCACAGTGTATTTTGTTTGATTGGAGACCCGGTTGAACAGCAACATAACGAGTTGAAATCGTCTGCTTTGATTGCATGAACGCATTTTAAAGGTTTCAATTCGATTGTTTTCTAAGAAATAAATTATAACACATAACTGGGTGCTTAGGCATTGTGTTAAGTACTTCGATTAGTGCAGCTTTCGATGGTCCTAATTCTAAAATATGCCAAATAAAATTAATTTGACCTAGGTTTTACTAGCATTACCACTACAAATGTATTACTTCCATGGCCGAGGGGTTAACGGATGTTGCTTTGTAAACATTCTCGCCTCTCACCGCTGCTGGTTCAAATCCCACAAAGAGCTCGAATACTGAGATAGTGTGAATTCTTACGGATGGTGGGAGGTGTACAGTACCGGTTCTACCCAGAAAAAGTGGGTGGTCTGCCTCCACCACAAAAAAAATCGACCGTCATATATAAACGTACATGTGTTGAAAATAACGTAAAACACCATACAAAAAAAACACTAAAATGCGTTTGCAAAATAATTGTTTGAAAAAATTAAGGGAATGTAGCGACACAGCCAAACAAGCTCTATTATTGTGAGTTTCGAAAAACTTGAGAAAAGGTGAAAGAATTATCAAAATCGGATGATAAACAAAAAAGATATGACCATTTAAAGGTTGTTCTAAAACGAATATGGGAGCCGCCATTTTTAGAACTATGACGTCATAGTTCCATACTACCATATATGGAATATTGATAAATATCATTTAAAACGAAGAAAATCACTGCAAATGAATGAATATTTTTTACTGGTCATATAAATCATTAAAACCACAAATTTTTCATACAGTTGCTGTCATTTTATCACTATAAATCAGTAAATGTTCATATTTATAAATATTCCATATATGGTCATTTAGAACCATGATGTCATAGCTCTCAAAATGGCTGCTTCCATATCCGTTTAGACAGAAACTTCAAATGATCATATATTCTTTGTTTATCATCCGATTTTGATAATTCTTTCACCCTTATTCAAGTATTTCAGAACTCTCAATAATAATAAAGGTTTGGCTGTGTCGTATGTTCCCTTTAATGTCAACAGTAAATGAAAACCGAAAATATGCCATACTTGTTTTTTCTGATAACTCAACCTCTCTCAAACGTCTGTGGTTGCATCTAGAACAGAAATCAAGGTTTGGGGCGTAACAGCTGAATTATAAATTGGTATGGTGTCATTTGGCTGCCGTCGAGATAATTCAGTCGCGATGCTATTTTCAGCTATTAAGCCCTTATAAGTCGACTTGTAAAAAGGAATACTACTCCAATAAGTATCGCGACCAATATATCTGCTAACTTGCCATAAATGCGAGATGATGAGGTCAAGCTAGTTATAAATGGAGTTCTTCGCCTTCGGAATACTTTGTCTTTACCTTACCGTCTGTTTATAATGGCGGGGGCAGTAATATTACACCAAACAACAATAACAATATATTACACACACAAACACCGTTCAAGGTTTAGCAAATCCCGATGCAAGACTAGGACGCAGGCACGACACAGACGCCGACGCCGGGGATGATTACATAATCTCTCTTACTCGAATAGTCTAGCTAATTATAAAAACTCCCAATTTTCGCTTTAATGCCAGCAGATTTAATGTCATAATAATACTGGAATAATAGGTGATAATGTTGATGCTGAATTGGTTACTACTTCAAGATTGCGCCCTTTAATCTCTATCACAATTTTGGGTTCCATGGGAGCCCAGAGATTATAGGAACCACCGTTTGTGATTCAGAAAAAAATATTATGTAAAACCCGGATGTAATGCTCATACATATGTTCGTTTTTTAAAGAAATAAACTCAACTTTCTCAGCCCATCAACATATATTTTGCCTTTATATGTGTAGTAAGATATATGCATTTGTGTATAAATACAGCACTGAAATAATATCACATACCTTAAGTAAGTAAATGTTCATCTCAGTATCACTATTAGATCGAGTCCACACAGACACACCTGTCCCTTTCCGAGTATTTCAGCAGTATGATCAGAGATGTTAAGATTAAGAAAGGATTAAATTGAAAATCAGTTCACTCAACAGTTGACCAATCAATGATGGTATTTCCACGTATGATCATGCAGTATGATCATGCAGAAACATGAGTCTAACATATCCAGAAAGGATTAAATAGTTGTTATCAAAACTGAAGAAAAAAATCGCTCAAACAGTGACTGCAATACAATGAGAAAGAGTGTACTAGTATATGACGACATGTTAACGTGCATGAGTACGTGGGAATGTTAAAAAGTATCGTGTATACTAATATTAATGAATCACCGATCTAAGGTTAGTGGTAGAGCGCCGAACTCAGAATCGAGAGGTCGTGGGTTCGATCCTCGCCGCGGCCACGTTATTTATCCTTGAGCAAGATAATTAATCCACATTGCTTAGTACTGGTTCTACCCAGGAAGCCATCGAGAGTGATTAATCTAAGTTGCAATAACTTGTTTCGCAATCGATGTAAAATAAATATGTTTAAACTAATCTAAGGTTAAATATAAATCAAGATATGGTAACCCAACCCCATCCCACCCCAGATCCGCAACTGCAAACAGAGCACTAACATGCATGAATGCAACAGACCCATTCACCACGGATGATTCATTATATGCTTTTAATGGCCTGAAAAACATCTCTACCTGAACATTAAATCTTAGTGGTACTTGTAAGTAAAGTAAGTAAATCGTTTATTATAGTGACATGTCCATAAAGTGACAAACAAGTACATATATAAAATGAAAGAGAACCCGGCCCAATGGACCTATAAGTCACTGTCAATGATAAATATGTGACAAAATATAAATATATGGTTCACATATAAATACAAAAGTGTATCAACTTAATGATGCTGTAATAAATCTGACGGTAAAATGAATATTACACATTAAATAAGCATAGTATAAAAAGAATTTCTCCTTCTTAAGAATGCTTTTATCAAGTACTTTGATACTTTTCTGGAATAAGTCTGCATTAGTGTTTTGCATTTTTGTAATGCCTGTAGTTCTATAAAGGCTAAGTCAACAATAACATCTCGGAAAATATCTGTTCTTATGTCCGAGATCTATTAATACAACAGAGGCATAATACAAAAAGACGTACCTCAATTTTAAACGGTAAAATCCTATAGAAAATACATCCAACACAAACATCCAAAATGAAAACTGCCCAAACAACTCAATATACGTGCTATTAAAGCACGTGCAACTACTGCATGTCCATTCAATGGCTAAGCTACGAAATCCGGTCTCTAAATTCACGCATGACTTGCCCGTTTTACTTTAAAGAGGTATATTAAGGAGCTCTATGACTAATTCGAACGATAGTTTTTAAAAATGGCCTGTATTATCAAGAAGTTATAAGATTATTCAATTTAATTATAAGATTATTCAGTTTATTTCATATTATCGTTTATTTACTTACCATAGTGAGAGTGTGTTGTCTTCTATGCATTATATACTGAAAAAAATAAGTTTAGCACGGTCTTTTGCATATCTAGCTTAAAGAAACTGTATGTTTATTTTATAATGTGAAGCATTTGATAACTTTTGCATGTCAGAAGGTGTTCTTGTTTTTCACTTATGTGTGATTCAAAAGTAAATATCAGAGTTATCTCCCATTTATATAAAACACATTTTTTTACATTTAAAATAAGAATATTATCAAGAACAGAGTTAACCTTTATTTAATAACTATTCTGGGTTTCGAGTGATAAAAACCGCAAACACAACTGACATTAACCTTAGCATTATAATGAAATTACGAACCAAAGTTTAAAATGTTAAAATTATCTCCCTTTATATTGAAATAAGAACGAAATTATAATTTCTGTAAAGCAGGTAAATTAAAACATGTTGCTACTTTTTTCCGCAGATATCGTTTAAAAATAATGTCCTGCATATACTTGTTTATTATGTTAATTATATTGTTAATGGCGGCTGAAGCACATAGCCTTGAATCTGCTCAATGGGATTTACCATGATATTTATGTGCTAACCTTATTTCTTTCAGTATATTATGACAATGTACGGAAAAAAAGGAGAAGATTTTATGAACCACTATACACATATAACGTGGCACGAAAGTAAATGTGTATAGTGTAACTTCCGAAACAAGAAATATTTACACAAATCTACCCAAATCCTTGCCCAGATCTAGCAATTTTAGCTTCACGAACTTTACACATATAATGTGGCAAGAAAGAGTATGTGTATATTGTAACTTCAGAAACTCAAATCCTTACCTCAAATCTACCCATCCAATCCTAGCACTACTCTTTATATGCTGAACCTTGTCTGTCTGTCTGTATGTCTGTCTTTCTGTCTGCCGGCCTGCCTGATGCCTGTCACACTGAGTAAATTCTTGTTGTAAATACTTCATCTTTGTGGGTCTCTATGTACTCATTTAATTTATATTGAATGTTTCGTGTCAAGTCTTTTTATTTCAATTGTATTGTTTTGACATACTGTTCCGTTTTGTATATATTTATATATATATATATATATATCAGGGGCAGGTTCCCGGATTCCTATGTATCCTTTCCCTCTCTCTGGGGCGGCTCTAAATAACCTATACTGTGTTGATGAGCCGTTAAACAACATTCAATTCAATTCAATTCATATCAGGGTTCATGCTATCTAAGTACTTTAGTTGAATATACATTTCTGAAAAAAATTGTTAACATGTCAAAGGCGGATGTGCAATGAACTAATTACAACTGACCACACTGTTTATATAAAACGGAAGTGTACAATCATATTCTTAAACAAATAAATACCCATCAAGATATTTAAAAATTAGAGTTATCAATTTTACTCTTCATTCTGTTAACTCTCAACTTATTTTTCAATGGTATGGTTTGTCTGTTTTTCGTTAAAATATCTGCAAACTTATTAACAAGAAGATCTCGGTTCAACATAGAATAGCCTATTTATTTAGCTTAGCAATACTTTATTAGCAATAAAAGCATTTTCCCATTTATGAAAGCAAGTTAGTGGTATCACCAAATTTCAGTATTTGTGTAAATCGTCAACTTGCGCATTAAAGGGAAGCAAATCTGTTATCTCTAACACCGAGCGAAAAACACGAGTATCGTCATACAGGTTTACCAACACAAGTTGCTTATAAACCTCCGAGCTGTAGTCGAATGTAGTTGTTCCTGCAATACAAATATGATCCTTGTTTTATGTTAGAAAGGGGCACCTTAAGAGGAGAAAAAATGGCCCATTTCTATTCGATTTTGCTGTTGAGTATATAATAACAGTATTTATAGGTTTTAATGGATTATTGATGAACATTTGCTATTTCAAATCTATGCATACACTTTGTGAGCAACTATCTATGAAAACAGCTCAATTCTTGACCTGTTTAGTAAAACTATATGATATATGAAAATTACAATGAACTTTGGTTCCTTATTCCTTATTCGTTACAAAAGGAGTGTAAAACTAACTACTTATTTAGATCATCTGTCGGTCGAAAAAGTGATTTGCAATGAACTTCTTAACATAGAACAGTGATAAGCTCCGAATAACGAATAAGGAACGAGGAACCAGTTCCTTGTTCCGTATACGACGGCGAATAAGGATTTATTGCAGATGTTTGTTTCATTTCGTACACCAGACGGTTTAGTAGCCAAAAACATTGAAAACACATTTTTTCAAGGTGATCTGGCGAAAAAAGAATGGACTTTAAAGGGACGTGTCATCTTCGAATTCATTTAAGCTCCAAATGAAGAATTCGCATAATACGATAAAAAATTAACATTTTTCATTACTTACACCCCAATGCTTTTCCACCAAGAAACTTCGAGAAACCATTTTTTGTAGGATGACCAGACCAACACAATCTGAACTTTAAAGGGACATATAGCACAGAACTCAAGTGATAAGTCAAATAAGGAACTGGAGTATCATGAACACATTTTATTTACTAACTCGCAAACAGCGAAGTCCACGTGCTAAGAAACCTCAAAAAATCTTTATTTACATCATCTGGCGAGCGAAATAACTGATTTAAAATGACCATATTTACACAGACCAGTGATAAGCTCCGAATAACGAATAAGGAACGAGGAGCCAGTTCCTCGTTCCGTATTCGACGACGAATAAGGAACGGGAGTATTTATTGCAGATGTATGCTTCATTTCGTACACCAGATGGTTTAGTGGCCAAAAACCATTGAAAACACATTGTTTCAAGGTGATCTGACGAAAAAAGGGACGTGTCTTCTTTGAACTCATTTAAGCTTCAAATGAAGAATTCGCGTAATACAATAAAAAATATTTTATTATTGACACCGCAATGCTTTTCTACCAAGAAACTTCGAGAAACCATTTTTTTAGGATGACCGGACCAAACAGATCTGAACTTTAATTGGACACGTAGCCACAGAACCCATAAGAAATATTGAACTGGAGTATTTATTGCAAATGTTTCATTCATTTCGTGCACCTTATGGTTTAGTGGTAATTCTCCAAATAACAAATTAGCGTAATACTATAAAATAAAAAAAAAATCATTACACACACACTAATGCTTTTTCACCAAGAAACATCGAGAAACCATTTATTTAAGATGACCAGACCAAACAAAAAGGAACTTTAAAGGGACATGTAGCCACAGAACTCATATGAAAGGTCGAATAAGGAACTGGAGAATTTATTGCAGATGTTTGCTTCATTCCGTACACGAAATGTTTTTTTTTTGGTTAAAACATTGACAACAAATTATTTTAATGGTTATCTGTCAAAGAAAGCTGGACTTTAAACATGTTAAATGGAAACAAACAAAAAAATGCTTTAGTTATTAGTCGATATTCAACATTCGAACCCATTTCAGGATTCCACATTCGAGGCTAGTTCGGTATTCAACATCCGAACCCAGTTCGATATTCAATGCTCGAACCCTTTTCGTTGTTCAACATTTGAACCCAGTTCGGTATTCAACTTTCAAACCTATTTCGGTATTCCAAATTCGAATCCAGTTCGGCGTTCGAACCCTCTTCCGGTTTCAACACCTAATTTGTATTCAATATCCAACTGGGTTGGACATTGGGACCGAGTTCGGGGTTTAACATCCATTCAAACTCAGTTCGGTGTTCAACATTCAAACCCTGTTCGGTGTTCAACGTTAGGACCCAGTTCGATGTTCTACATTAAAAACCACGTCGGTGTTCAACATTCAAACCTAGTTCGGTGTTCAACATTCGGACCCAGTTCAGTGTTCGACGTACGAATCCACTTCGGGGTTTATTATTCGAACCCAGTTCGGTGCTCTAATTAATATCCAGTTCGGTTTTCGGTTTCGGTTTTCAACATTCAAACCAAGTTCGGTGTTCAACATTCAGACTCATTTCGGTGTTGTACATTCAAAACCAGTTCGGTGTTCAACATTCAATTCTAACCAAGTTCGGTGTTCAACATTCGGACCGTGTTCGGTGTTCTACATTCAAAACCAGTTCGGTGTTCAACATTCAAACCAAGTTCGGTGTTCAACATTTGGAACCAGTTTTATGTTCGACATTCAAAGCCATTTCGGTGTTCAACAATCAAACCAAGTTCGATGATCACAATTCAGACCAGTTCAGCATTCAACCCAGTTCGGGTTTCGGTATTCAACATTCGAACCCAGTTCGGCATTCAATATTCCAACCCAGTTATACATTTGAACCCAGTTCGGTGGTCAACATTCGAACCCAGTTCCGGGTTGAACGTGTTCCGTGTTCTACATTCAAACCCAGTTCAGCATTCAGCATTCGAACCCAGTTCGGTATTCAATATTCGAATCCAGTTCGACATTCGAACCCAGTTTGGTATCCGATATTCGAACCCAGTTCGTTGTTCGACATCAAAATCCACTTCGAGGTTCAACATTTGAACTAAGTTCGGTGTTCAACACTCGGATCCAATTCCTTGTTCAACATTCAAACCAAGTTCGGTGTTTGCAATCATTACGTGGTCCGAGTATTAACGTTCATACCCCATCCAACCCCTTCTCCAAGAAGCGAAAACGGGGTTGGCTGGGGTATGAAATAAAACCTTTATTTCGGCTTAAAAAGTTTGTATATTGTAAAATTAAAACATTTAATATGTAATTTTAAACAGTGTGTCACATTTTTCAGTAAAGCATGTTTTTAAACATGTTTTTTTGTCGAAACATCCGTTATAAAATCCTGCTAATATAAGATTTTCGAACGATTAATGGAATTAAGGCTGGACCATTTAATGATTCGGACGCAGTTCGGTGTTCTACATTCAAACCCAGTTCGGCGTTCAACATTCAGACCCAGTTCAGGATTCAGCATTCGAACAAAGTTTGGGTTTCGGTATTCAACATTCGAACCCAGTTCAGTGTTCAACATTCGAACCCAGTTCGGTGCTCGACATTCGAACCACTTCGGATTGAACACCTAGTTTAGTATTAAATATTCCAACCCACTTCTGGGTTGGTCAACATTCGAACCCAGTTCGGGATTCAACATTCGAACCCAGTTCGATGTTCTACATTAAAAACCACGTCGGTGTTCAACATTCAAACCTAGTTCGGTGTTCAACATTCGAACCCAGTTCAGTGTTCGACGAACTAATCCACTTCGGGGTTTATCATCTGCACCCAGTTCGGTGCTCTACATTAATATCCAGTTCGGTTTTCAACATTCAAACCAAGTTCGGTGTTCAACATTCAGATTCAGTTCGGTGTTGTACATTCAAAACCAGTTCGGTGTTCCACATTCAATTCTAACCAAGTTCGGTGTTCAACATTCGGACCGTGTTCGGTGTTCTACATTCAGAACCAGTTCGGTGTTCAACATTCAAACCAAGTTCGGTGTTCAACATTTGGAACCAGTTTTATGTTCGACATTCAAAGCCATTTTGGTGTTCAACAATCGAACCAAGTTCGATGATCACAATTCAGACCCAGTTCAGCATTCCCAGTTCGGGTTTCGGTATTCAACATTCGAACCCAGTTCGGCATTCAATATTCCAACCAAGTTAAACATTTGCACCCAGTTCGGTGGTCAACATTCGAACCCAGTTCGGTGCTCGACATTCGAACCACTTCCGGGTTGAACGTGTTCCGTCTTCTACATTCAAACCCAGTTCAGCATTCAGCATTCGACCCCAGTTCGGTATTCAATATTCGAATCCAGTTCGGCATTCGAACCCAGTTTGGTATCCGATATTCGAACCCAGTTCGTTGTTCGACATCAAAATCCACTTCGAGGTTCAACATTTGAACCAAGCTCGGTGTTCAACACTCGGATCAAATTCGTTGTTCAACATTCAAACCACGTTCGGTGTTCGCAAGCATTACGTGGTCCGAGTATTAACGTTCATACCCCATCAATCCCCTTCTCCAAGAAGCGTAAACGGGGTTGGCTGGGGTATGAATTAAAACCTTTATTTCGGCTTAAAAAGTTTGTATATTGTAAAATTAAAACATTTAATATGTAATTTTAAACAGTGTGTTACATTTTTTCAGTAAAGCATGTTTTTAAACATGTTTTTTTGTCGAAACATCCGTTATAAAATCCTGCTTATATAAGATTTTCGATCGATTAATGGAATTAAGGCGGGACAATTTAATGATTCGGACGCAGTTCGGTGTTCTACATTCAAACCCAGTTCGGCGTTCAACATTCAGACCCAGTTCAGGATTCAGCATTCGAACCCAGTTCGGGTTTACGGTATTCAACATTCAAACCCAGTTCGGCGTTCAACATTCAGACCCAGTTCAGGATTCAGCATTCGAACCCAGTTCGGGTTTTCGGTATTCGACATTCGAACCCAGTTCAGTGTTCAACATTCGAACCCAGTTCGGTGCTCGACATTCGAACCACTTCGGATTGAACACCTAGTTTAGTATTAAATATTCCAACCCACTTCTGGGTTGGTCAACATTCGAACCCAGTTCGGGATTCAACATTCGAACCCATATCGGTATCCGCTATTCGAACCCAGTTCGTTGTTCAACATCCGAATTCACTTTAGGGTTCAACATCTGAACCCAGTTCTTTGTTCTACATTCAAACCAAGTTCGGTGTTTAACACTCGGACCCAACTCGGTGTTAAACATTCAAACCAAGCTCGGTATTCAACATTCGGACACAGTTCGGTGTTCTACATTCAAACCCAGTTCGGTGTTCAACGTTCAGACCCAGTTTGTTGTTGTAAATTAAGACCCAGTTAGGTAATTAACATTCAAACCAATTTCGGTGTTCAATTTTCGGACCCAGTTCGGTGTTCTACATTCAAACCCAGTTCGGTGTTAAACATTCGGACCCAGTTTGGCGTTCTACGTTCAAACCAAGTTCGGTGTTCGATATTCGAACCCATTTCGGAGTTTGACATTCAAACCCAGTTCGTGGGGTTCAACATTCGAACCCAGTTTGCGGTTTAACATTCCAACCCAGTTCTACGTTCAACATTCGAAGCCAGCTCATTTAAACAGAGTTCTGAGTTCAACTTTCGAAACCAGTTCTACGTTCAACATTCGAAGTCAGTTCTGTGTTCAACAGTCGGATCCAGTTATGCGTTCAACAGTTGAAGCCAATTCTGCGTTCAACATTCTCATCCAGTTCTGAGTTCAACATTCTACTCCATTTCTGCGTTCAACACTCAAACTCTATTAGAGATACGTTCAACATTCGACCCCATTTCTAGACAATTTATCTTTCTGAGTAATCGCCAACCCAAAGGCTATCAATTTTTTTTCAAACTCAGTTCGGGGTTCGACATTCAAACCCAGTTTGGGAATCAACATTCGAACCCAGTTCGGTCTTCAACATGCGAGTTGAACGTAGAACTGGGTTCTAATGTTAAACCGCAAACTGGGTTCGAATGTTGAACCCCGAACTGGTTTCAAATGTCAAACTCCGAAATAGGTTCGAATGTCGAAACCCAAACTGCGTTCGAATATTGAACCACGAACTGGGTTCGAAGTTCAGTCCCTAACTGGGTTCGAATGTAAATTTCCGAACTGGGTTCAAATGTAGAACACCGAACTTGGTTTGAACGTAGAACACCAATCTGGATCCGAATGTTGAACACCGAACTGGGTCCGAAAGTTGAACATCGAAATTGGTTTGAATGTTGAACACCTAACTGGGTTTGAATTTAGAACACCAAACTGGGTCTGAATGTTAAAGAACAAACTGGGTTTGAATGTAGAACACCGAACTGTGTCCGAATGTTGAATACCGAGCTTGGTTTGAATGTTGAACATCGAATTGGGTCCGAGTGTTGAACTCCGAACTGGGTTCGAATGTTGAATCCCGAACTGGGTTCGAATGTTGACCAACCCCGAAGTCGGTTGGAATATTGAATACTAAACTAGGTGTTCAATCCGGAAGTGGTTCGAATGTCGAGCACCGAACTGGGTTCGAATGTTGAACACCGAACTGGGTTCGAATGTCGAACTTGGTTCGAATATTGAATACCAAAACCCGAATTGGGTTCGAATGCTGAATCCTGAACTGGGTCTGAATGTTGAACACCGAACTAGGTTTGAATGTTAAACACCGAACTAGGTTTGAATGTAGCTATATAGAACACCGAATTGCGTCCGAATTGTGAACATCGAACTTGGTTTGAATAATGAACACAGAATTGGATCCGAGTGTTGAACACCGGATTGGTTTGAATGCCGAACACCGAACTGGGTTTGAATGTAGAACACCAAATTTGATTCAAATGCTGAACTGGGTTGGAATATTGAAAACCGAACTGGGTATCGGATGTTGAATACCGAACTAGCCTCGAATGTGGAATCATGAACTGGGTTCGAATGTTATATATCGATTAAAAACTAAAGCATTGTTTTTGTTTGTTTCCCGGGGATCTAAAACGTTGGGTGAGGGTTTGGTAAATAAACAGATATTCATTATTTGGAGACTAAATGAATTAAAAAAAGACATATCCCTTTAAAGTCCAGGTTTCTTTGACAGATAATCTTCAAATAATTTGTTTTCAATGATGTTTGACCAAAAAAACATTTCGTGTACGGAATGAAGCAAACATTTAAAATAAATTCCCCCTTATTCGACCTTTCACATGAGTTCGGTGGCTACATATCCCTTTAAAGTTCTTTTTTTTTGGTCCGGTCATCTTCAAAAAATGGTTTCTCGATGTTTCTTGGTAAAAAAGCATTAGAGTGTGTGTAATAAAAAAAGTTATTTGTTATCGTATTACGCTAATGCATTATTTGGAGCTTAAACGACTTATAAGTAGACACGTCCCTTTAAAGTATCCTCTTTTTTTTGGTAGATCAGCTTGAAAAAATGCATGTTGAATGTGTTTTACCACTAAACCATCCGGTGTACGAAATAAATGAAACATTTGCAATAAATACTCCACTTCCTTATTTAACACTTCTCATGAGTTCTGTGGCTACGTGTCCCTTTAAAGTTCAGATTTTTTTGTTCCGGTCATCCTAAAAAAATGTTTTCTCGAAGTTTCTTGGTAGAAAAACATTGCGGTGTCAGTAATGAAAAAAGTTACGCGAATTCTTCATTCGGAGCTTAAATGAGTTCGAAGAAGACACGTCCCATTAAAGTCCATCCTTTTTTCTCCAGATCACCTTGTAATAATGTGTTTTCCATGTTTGCTGGCCACTAAACCATCTGGTGTACGAAATGAAGGAAACATCTGCAATAAATACTCCCGTTCCTTATTCGCCGTCGAATACGGAACAAGGAACTGGTTGATTCCCAGATGATGTAAATAAACACTTTTTGATGTTTCTTGACAAGTGGAATTCACTGTTTGCGAGTTAGTAAATAAAATGTGTTCATGATAATCCAGTTCCTTATTCGACTTTTCACTTCAGTTCTGTGGCTACATGTCCCTTTAAAGTTAAGATTGTTTTGGTCCGGTCATCTAAGAAAATGGTTTCTCGAAGTCTCTTGGTAGAAAAGCATTGCGGTGTAAGTAATGATTTTTTTTATCGCATTACGCGAATTCTTCATTTGGAGCATAAATGAGTTCGAAGATGACACTTCCCTTTAAAGTCCATATTTTTTCGGCAGATCAGCTTGAAACAATGTGTTTTCAATGTTTTTGGGGAACTAAACCATATGGTGTACGAAATGAAGCAAACATCTGCAATAAATACCCCCGTTCCTTATTCGCCGTCGAATACAGAACAAGGAACTGGGTCCTCATTCCTTATTCGTTATTCGGAGCTTATCACTGTTCTATGTTAAGAAGTTCATTGCAAATCACTTTTTCGACCGACAGATGATCTAAATAAATAGTTATTTTCACACTCCTTTTGTAATTCTGAAAATAAAATCGGACATGCAATTGGGGCTAGATAATTTATGTGCTTTATATTCGCATTGGGTGTTTTCGCTGTTACATGTGTTTTGTATATTTGTCCACGATATGCCTTAACATATATAGTAGCCTTTTTTGAAAAGGAATAGGGTATATTTCCTTATTCGTTATTGGAATAAGTAACTAATTCCTTGTTCTTTATTCGAATAACGCTTATTCGAATAACGAATAAGGAACAAGGAACCAAAGTTCACCTCATGTAATCAACAACAATATTTCCTGTTTCTGGAACTTGTTTACTAGTAATATTTTAGCACTGCTATTTATGACTAACGAAGCCAGTAAACCGCATGCTAAAATATTACTAGTAAACAAGTTTCAGGCACAGGAAAACTTGTTATTGATTACCTTTATTTCATAAAATGTAGAAAACACCACACGCTTTTACTCTCTGCTGCCTTAACTCCGATTGTCAGAAATGACGCATGAGACAAGGTAATGGATATTGTTCATCTTATTACTTTTATTGAAAATGTATCGTCGTTATCTTTCAGTTGCGCACGTACACGAAGTGTGCGGCTATAACGATGCCGATTACCACGGGTCATTGATCATTTCTAGGCACAATGCTACATATGGACATGCATGATGTAAATTAGGAAGCACTTATTAAATTAATTATGAATTGTGTCTACTTATTATATTAAGTATGTTTTGTATCGTGTTATATAGTTATATTACTGGTTGTGACTTATTATCAGTCAACAAATCTTAATTTGAAAGCCTGACCGGGAATGAGAATTACGCGCAGACGGCCGATGTAATTTAACTGATAGCAGTGATAAATGATTGGTTGATATCAAAATCTCATGTTCTATTTGGTTCCAGACATGGTATTTTAAAAAGCAAAGGCTGCAGGCAGACATAAGCTATGGTGGTTTATATCAAGGACTTCCTTAATCAAGTATGGTTGGTTACGTGTGTATGTAAGTAGTGTAATGTAGTCATGGAAACAGGGCACACTATGCTATCGCTGTTTCACTCTTTGTGTGTGTATTTAGTCCTTTTCCTTACTACAGGACAATTGTTCTCATGTTTAAGCTTACCAAGGAAGTGGTGACCATCGACGTGTGTCAAATAACATTAAAACTGGCACCGCCGCTTTCTTATGTATGCGTTGATTTAATTTATAATACTATATTGAACATTCAAGGCAATGCATTCTATCTTCATATTATTTGAATACTGAAACTTGTAACGAAACATGTATTTCGGTCCGTAGCGCAACAGCCGAAATTCCAATTATTTTTGGATTATATGTATCAAGCGTGCGTTGATACCCGACAGTCGTAATGAGCATCAGAAAAAACGTTTGCTCCGATCAACCTCATGGTATGTTGCGCAAATTCATTCACATAATGCCCATTTACAAAGATTCATTTTTTAAAATTAAGGACACATTATATGACAGAAACATTATATGACTAGATTTATATAGCTTTGCATTTCAAATGACATCCACTAGGCCACAAATTGGGTAAACATGAACTCGACCCATTTATGTTGTAATAAACCTTTAAGAGCCTGTCAAAATGTCCGTAGGCTAATTCTTGAAAAAAAATATAAACATCGTTAATGGTGTATTACAGATAACTACTAATATGGCCATGCCATTAGCTGAGTAGACAGCTAATATTAGCAGTTACATGTAATACACCATTAACGATGTGTTTTCATTTAAATAATCAATACCTTTAGTCTTCAGTTTACGGCCGTTTTGACAGGCTGCTAAATCTTTATTACAACGTAAATGGTTCGAGTTAATTTTTAGCCAATTTCTGACGTATTGTATGTATATCATTAGAAATACAAAGCTATATCTGGTCATATAATGTTTCTGTCATATGTGTCCTTAATTTCAAAGAATGAGTGTTTGTAAATGGGCATTCGGTGAATTTGTGCAAATTACCATGAGACTGATTGGAGCAAACGTTTTTCTGATGCTCATTACGACTGTCCAGTATCAACACACGTTTGATACATATGGTCGTCGATGATCACCACTTCCTCGGTAAGCTTAAACATGAGAACAATTGTCCTGTGGAAACCACATCACCCAAACGCAATGGCAGAGTAGGTCCGCACTGTACCACACACAAGAGCAAATTAAATATGCAAAGAAAAGGACTAAATACACACACAAAGAGTGAAACAACGATAGCACAGTCTGCTATGTTTCCATGACTACATTACACTACCAACATACAAACTATACGTTAACCCAACCATCAGGGTAATATTACTTACAATCAGGTATTGTGAGTTTTAATCAGTTTATTAAAAGAAGTGTATCACAACAAATCAAAAACATGCCACTTTATCATTGATTTACTCTAATAAAAATGGCCAATACCTTTGAGCAATATGCACTATACAAGTATAGGTCTCACTAAACAGTTATTTCCCTTGATAGTCACGGTAGGTAGGAACTTTCTGGAGCTTAAAAAAAAAAATCTGTGTTATTCGGTTCTTGTTTATTACTTAAAATGTGCAAATATTTTCTCTTTTTTTGTTGCAGATGACAAGAATGGGACAAATTCATGATTTCATACAGGTTAGGATATGCCTGAATGTTTCTGAGCCCAGATCTGAGAATATAATACTGGGTAGTGATACATTTGCAAATGTCAGTGAAATGAACAAATTCAAGAGGGTCTCTTCAAACTATTACTATTAAAAAAAAAAGCAAATTGGTCAACCCCATGTTTTTGCTGGATATTTCGCGCAACAGACATCCAGTTTCACAAAGAAAATATTTTTAAGACAATTCATTAAGTTCTACAGTGGTCCAGAGGGGTCCTGCTACATACGCAGAGCTATGTAAAATTAACTGTGTTGTGAGACGTAAATACAGAAGTCGACCAGGAAGTTAAGCATTCACGGAACTCAGTCAACCTCAAACAATCTCTACCCAGAGTACACTCGTTCCTCATTTGACTCCGTCAACGTCAAAGGAAGTAGGGCGAACGGATAGGTCACGTGATTATTCAAAAAAGTTATGACGATGTTTATAATAAACCCTTTTGCGTGATCTGCAAAGATACAATATAGACCTATATTAAATAATTTCAATTTTTATTTATTTGCGTTATATTTGTTTTAGTAATTTTCTACTATCGAGCTTCGGTTTGAAATGTTTACATATGCGTTTCGATTGAGGAGACCTAAGTACGTATTATTTTTGTAGTAAAATAGTCCCGATTAAAACTAAATTGTTTTTATGCCTTATTATAAATCTTGCAACATCTAATTTGCAGATATTCTGAAAATTATATTTACACAAGAAATAAATAAGTTTCCGGCAAACATATTCCAATTTAACAGGTTTTACCAAAATCTTGTAATTTAGTAGTTAGCAGAGATATATGTGAGTGCAAGGAACGATAACTCTGCGTGGAGATTGAACCACAAACAGACATTAGAAACAAACAACAATCACGTGTATAACATTCGCAACATCTCGTACAATGCTTCGCAGCGGGTTCCCGAGGAATGACGGGATTGGCCGAGGGTTCACGATTGATGTACAACTACTCATCTTTGGAGGAAACGCGACACTATGAACATACAAGTGTTGACAAAAATGTTACTGGAACGGTAGTGGCAAGTTCAAACCAGGTTCCAGTGGTGTGCACCAAACCTAACTCTTATCCTATATAAAATTATGTTGATCCTGCATGCGCTTTCAAAAAAATGTATGAGTGCTCGGTAATTGACAATAATGACGATTTACAAATACGTCGGTAGATAGAACGTTGGCCAAGTACAGTGAAAACATAAAAGTTGGAATAAAGATGTCCTTATTCAAACCACCAAAGCTTATGTCTGTCTGCAGCCTTTGCATTCATAAACATCATGTCTGGAGCCACACAGAACATCGCCAAATCATTTATCACCGCTATCAAATAAATTGGTTCGGCCGTCTGCACACGTTTGCGTGCAATTTCTTATTCTCGGGCAGACTTTCAAATTAAGAATTAAGAATTGTTTACTGATAAGAAGAATAACTACATAATGCGATACAATACATACTTCATTTTTTCAAGTCATCATAATTCATATTTAATATAATAATTGCTTTCTAAAGAACATCATTGCTTATACGTTTTGTTTTATAGTTTATATGTAGCATTGTGCCTAGAAATGATCAATAAAACCTGGTAATCGGCATCGTCGTAGCCGCACACGAACGTGCGGAATTAAAAGATAACTAAGATAAATGTTCAAGATAAAAATAATAAGATAAACAATATCCATTATCCTGTCTCATGCGTCATTTCTGACAATCGGAGTTAAGCCGGCAGACAGTAACAGTGTGTGGTGTTTTGTACATTTTATGAAATAAAGGTAATCAATAACAAGTTCTCCTGTGCCTGAAACTTGTTTACTAGTAATCTTTTAGCATGCGGTTTATTGGCTTAGATGATCATAAAGTGTCTGCTCAGCTAATGGCAGGGCCATATTAGCAGTTAAATGTAATACACCGTTAACGATATTTTCTTTTTTTATTTAAAGAATTAATGTTTTTACTCATCAGTTTTGACTGGCTGTTACATCTTTATTACAACGTAAATGGTTCGAGTTAATGTTTAGCCAATGTGTGGCATAGTGGATGCCATTTGATATACAATGCTATTCAATAAATACTGATAAGGGAGACCCTTTGGAAGCAACAAACACAACCAAGCGAATAAAGTAGCCGACTCTATTTTAAGTGGTAGTTTACTTCAAAGCCAGCTATATTGGCTCTTTGATCCAAAAGGACCAGAAATGTAGTTTTCTTTTGTCAAATATTTGTTTCCTTATTTTTTAAGAAAGAACATTCCCTAAATGGGCATTAGATGAATTTACGAAACATATTACATGACCACACTGGTAAGAGCAAACGTTTTTCTGCTCATTACGACTGTCGAGTATCAACAAACCCTTTGATGCATATGCCACCACAACACATTAATAAGCTAAAACGCTGAGACAGCAACAGCGAAAACAGTGGAATGTTTAACACGTTTTCATGACAACATTGCACCACATATACTAGTCAAAAGTCTTAAGTACACACCTACGAATATGTCAATAACATTCTCATTGTTTTGTGTATTTCGCGCTCGATTATAGATACGGTTAAACAGCAACATAACGAGTGTAAATCGTTTGCTCTTATTTTAAAGCTTTCAGTCTTAGATATAAATTGTAACACTTATACAACTGAGTGTGTGTGTGTGTGTGTGTGTGTGTGTGTGTGTTTATAAGGATTATAGTCCGTCCGCCTACGACAGGCGTCCTGCCCGACGATTATAGGCACAATGGAGTCTGGACTTTTATCTGTGTATTTTTGTGTATGATGTGATGATATGTCTACTTGAAGCAGCCAACTCAATGGTTTCTTTATAGTGCTGCCACACTGGAATACCAGCCAACTGGGTATAGAGGATGTTGTTAAGTATTTCGGATTAGTGCATTTTTCGATGTTTCTAATCGTAAAATATGCCATCTAAAATTGTTTTGAACTCTTGTTTTAATACCATTACCACTACAAAGGCGTTTGCAAAAGATATTTTCAAAATATTTAATGTTAACGCTGATTTAAAGTTACTTGAATTTCAAACGATATTCAATTAAAAGGGAGGAAATTTATGATTATCCATTTTTCATTTCCTAAAAGAAGAAAAATCTACAACATATGGGTCAAATTTAAACAAAAGCGTTTATAAGAACTTGATCGAGGTGATCAGATCATATAATAATGCATATCTGCCGATTAAATTTAATGTTTGTTCACGGGTTCTTAAACTACGCGTGATTGAATATGCGTGTGATTGAATATGCGTGAAATGAATTATGAGTTGGTAACTCTTAATTCGATGCTCCGGTTTTGGGGTTTGGCCTGGTTGGTCAAAACCGTTTATATTATGTCTACACAGTTTGTATTCCAAAAACATGTAAGTTATATCTACATCTCGTCGTCAGTAGGTTTAGAAACGGTTTACACATGTTGTACAATTTGGCGGGATAGCTATTTTAAAGAGTAAATAAGCTAAGTTAAGCACTGAATTCTATTAAAATCACTATTTTGCTGTTAGTAAGAATTAGGACTGTTAGTAAGCATCAACCCTATCAATACAAGCTGAACGACACTTGCCTAAACATAAAATTGTATTGCTAATGACGGGGTATATAGTAGTTTCCAACAATGACAACGACTTGTATTGCCTTAAAGTGGCCGTCAGTATGAGTATTTACTCCAAAATATTTTGTAAAAATGCATAGTTTTCACTCGTTCTTATGGGTAAGACTTTGCAATGTGCACTTTTAAGGAAACAGAAATGAATGTTGAACCTGCATTACTTCTACTAAGGAATATAATTGTGTCTATGTTTCTTTAACGAGCTCGGAAAATATCCTTAACATGGGACTGCCCGGTTTACGTCCACCATCTGAAGGACAAAGGGGCTGGGAAAGTGTCTTGCTCAAGAACACACCGACGAAACTCACTGGGGAACTTGAAATGCAGAAAATCCAAGTTCAGTATTAGCTGCTATATCAGCAGGAACTAAAACAAACTTGTTATGAAATACATTATCTTTCCAGTCACTCCCTGATAAAGCAAAATATATTAGGTCCCTTTTATCAGGCAGAAAAAGCATATCTTTCATTGTCTAATATAGATATCAAATCGAACAGGAAAAGCAGCATTCAAAGACGACAGTCAACCACAAACACAGAAACAAAGAACAAATTTAAAGATGAATAAAAGGCAAAATAAGACATAACATACACAAAAGGGTTGACAATAGGGCCTTGGAAAGGTCAGTGGCAAAAAAGGCCGCTGGTGGTTTAAACCAGGTTCTAGGGTGCACCAAACCTCACACTTACCCTACTGTCAACCCAGTAATTAGTTTACCATTTTTAATGGAGAGATGTAAATCAATAAAAGAAGCGTTAGTATCAGAAATATTAGCTTGGTTAAGTTGAAGTTCTTTAGGGTATATATTATTAACCATAACGTTAGTAGAAAATAAAGGGTTGTCAATGTTTAATATTTCATCCAGATACCGAGAGGTGTCATTAAAGATCTTCCTGGGTATTTGGTGAAAGACCCAACATGAAAAAAACAAATCTGCGACAAGGGGTGCACAGTTCGTACCCATAAGATACTAACACTTGTCTATAAACGGTCGTTCCATACCTGACGAAAATGTTATCTAATAGGAGATGAGAGCTTCACAATCTTCTTGGCAAGTCCACATAGTGTAATTGTCTAAACTGCCGTTAGTAAAAAACGCTTTAATATTATTACAGGCCAAAAATATAGTATTTTCCCTAGCGAATGTTGATTGAATACGAGCAATAAGCTTGTCTTTGATAAGATGTGGTAAGGTTGTATATAGTGTAGAGAAGTAATAAGGTATAATAAAAGAAACTTGACGTTTATTGCAAATTTTAACAAGAACGTCCTGACAAATTAATCCCTTTTATTACAGTATTGTTTAACGTGATCTTTAACGGCAGTAAGACAAGAAGTTAAATGTTTGGAGATGTTTGTCGTAATGCAGGCACTAGAATTCGAAATAAAGCGGGCCTTCTACGGATATTTATGTAATTTAGGAATTCAGTAAATAGTTGGCAGTTTGTTCTGCTTTTTGTATACTAGTTAACACTTTAAATATCGGATATACATGTTATAAGATAGTTTTTATTATTATATATCATAAAATATAAGCGTTTTTTCATTGCTCTAGAAGCAGTCACGTGTGAATAAATAGTTTTGACCATTCTCATTGGAAATTTTCCAACAGTTTAATAGTTCATCACGTGACCGTGCAATAGTAAATTTAGTGTGCAATAGTACATCTTTGTCATTGACGCCCTTTTTTTTATTATAAAAAACAGCAAAGCGTCACGTGACCGTACAATAGTCGATCTGTGTCAGTGACGCAACGTTACGTGACCGTACAATAGTCAATCTGTGTCAATGACGCAGCGTCACGTGACCGTACAATAGTCAATCTGTGACAATGACGCGACGTCACGTGACGGTGCAATAGTCAATCTGTGTCAGTGACGCAGCGTCACGTGACCGTACAATAGTCGATCTGTGTCAGTGAGGCAGCGTCACGTGACCGTACAATAGTCGATCCAGCGTCACGTGACCGTACAATAGTCGATCTGTGTCAGTGACGCAGCGTCACGTGACCATACAATAGTCAATCTGTGTCAGTGACGCAACGTCACGTGACCGTACAATAGTCGATCTGTGTCAGTGACGCAGCGTGTTTAAATGAACGAAGGAAGTAGATACATTGTTTACACGAATCAAAACTGTTATATTTTATGGTATATTAATAAAAATACTATTTAATGCCTTAAAAGTCAATGGATTATAACTATTTATCCTCGGGAGTGACTACTGACGCTTGAGGGGTACTATTGCACTTGGCGTGCCGCCTTCTCGGGTCAGTAGTCACACCCTCTGATAAATAGTTCTAACCATTGACTTCTAAGGAATTAAATAGTTCTATACTACTATATTGCTGTAGGAAAGTAAACGAAGACAAAGTAAAAAATATGTTGATATTTATTATTTTAAAAATATTTCCTGTTAATCGCTTTAATAAACAGTAAGTTATTAATTGGAAAACGATAATAAAACGTTACAATGTTGAAATCACCAAACACTAATAATAAAAGTACACAATTTCGAATAATATTTTTTAAATGAATAGTCCAATTTTCATTTACACTCGGATAACCGCAGTCTATTGAAAAGATGCACGAGCAGTGACGTTAATTTGGGTCCAAAACAAAAACTGACACCTCTTCTCAACCATACATCTCTTTTTTTTCCCATACATAATGTGCATTCCATGACGGTTTCCATGGAACCCAGAGCAATATAAACGTCCATCGATATCTTGTCTAATAAAAGGCAATTTATCTATACTAAAAATTACACCATCAGGTGTGGACGGACATCTTGTGCAACTTTCTTTGCATTACAGAAATAGTTGTGTGGACAACAATAAAAGTTGGTTTTAATGACATTCACATTTGCAGTGTGTGAGTGTTCAACTAACAAAATTCAACACTTTTGCAAAATATAATACAAAAATAAACATATACCGGAGATCATCTCAATAGATAAAATCATGAAACTCGAAGCTAATTGTAAATTTCATGGGTAGAAAGCAGCCATGATGTACACTATACAAGTGTATCTATGTTTACGTATGCAAAGTATATTTATGTTATATCTCAATTGATTTTAGACAGAGATTCATTTTAAAACATCACATTGTCATATGCTTTGATATGTGTTCGTAATTATGCCTAGAGCTATTTGCTAACTTTTACTTGTATTATATTTGTAAATATATTATCAGGAGGGCCTCAAAGAAGATTGGCTATGCCAATTGAATCTCCCTCTATAAATAAAGAAATTACTTACTTAATCGTATATTTTCTGAAAAGAAGTATAAACGACAACTGCGTTATATATTTAAATTTAAAGAAACTAACCCGTCAAATAACGGCAAAATGATAGTACACAACCGTTTATCAAAACTCTATCCAGGTGTTCAGGTCATATAATAATGTATATTTGCCGATTAAAAGTATTTTAATTTATACGGGTTCTTAAAATACCCGTGTTTGAATATACGTAACTCCTAATTTGACGCTTCAAGGAATTCGTGCGAATTATTCACACTTTTGTTACAAATACGGCCGTAAATATCACTAACCGAAAATGTGACATATACGTTTGATTTTTTTTTTACTTTTTTCGTCCGAACGTATTTTTCACAGTCAGTTGACAGGATACAGTTTATCGCTTATATCATACAATTGGTATGTTAACAGTCTAGCGGCCACATTTTTCAAGTAATCTTGACCAACCTTGGACAAAACATATATGACCAAAAGATCTCGGCCAAGTTCGATTATGGGGCAGATCGTAGAAGTATGACCAGAGTTATGGCCCATGATTTAGCAAAAATGCCATATTCTACATTGTTAACACACTACAGTAGAGTCAATTATTGACCAATCTGCATCATATTAAGATAGAATGTGAATGTGTATAAAATGCAAGCCAAGTTCGAGTTTCGGTCATATCGGCCGAGTAACACCAGAGTTATTTCCCTTGATTTAGCAAGAAACTGTATTTGATCTTGTAATTACTCTAGAGGCTTTATTTCAAGACCAAACTTAATAATATTTGAACAGAATGTGTATGACTATAAGATCTCGGTCAAGATCGAGTATGGGCTAGAAACGCCAGAGTTGTTATTGCCCTCGATTTAGCAAAAATGTCATATTGCATTTGGTCAAGTTATACTTTTGCTTAGATAGGATCATTAAAAGCAGAGTTATGCGCCCCTGATTTAGCAATGATTGTTCTATTGGTTTTCCGAGCAATAACTCATATAATACAGCACATACCAAATTTGGTATGTGGATACATATTGGGATGCTGAGATGTTGGGTGCCACAACTGGGTCACTGTGATCTTGACCTTCAAGGTCAGAAATAGAAAAATCTAGTAAGGACCATAACTCATAGATTATACTACCTAGAGGTACCAATCTTTGTACGTTGATTCATTTTAGGACGACAGAGTGCCACGTACCATTATTGGATCACTGTGACCTTGACCTTCAATGTTAATTTAGAAATAACTACTAAGGTGCATACAGGTACCAAACTTGTTGAGCTTTTGAGTTCAGGTGAGCGATTTAGAGCCATAATGACCCTCTTGTTTTCTTTTCTATTTTTTCTGACATTTGTGTCACGCCCGCATGCGGTCAACTTGGATCGTATGAGAGAAAACCGAAAACCTACACCGTACAGCTGAACGCAAGCCAAATTAATACATTGTTGCCGTTAAAACTGCACACCATTAATGGGAATTCTATTCTATTCTGTTCTATTCTATTCTATTCTATTCTATAATATTCTATTCTATTCTATTCTATTCTATTCTATTCTATTCTCTTCTGTTCTGTTCTGTTCTGTTCTGTTCTGTTCTGTTCCATTCTCTGTTCTGTTCTTTTCTTTTCTGTTCTGTTATGTCGTGTTGTGTTGTGCTCCTCCTATTTTTCTAATAATGTTATATTTTCGCCGATCTGTATGTGCATGTGACGTTTTCGTCTAAATAATCATTTATTGCATTTTTTTCGTGCTGTTTTAACATGTGAAAAATACGTTTTTGCTCTACTTGGGGTAGAGATTCCAAATTTCACAAATTTGTGACATATTCGTGCGATTTTTGTGAAATATCCGCACGTATTCTTCACATGTGTGAAGAATTCGCACGAATTCCTCACACGTGTGAAGAATTCGTTTCTGTGAAATTTACGGTTCAACAAAGCCGTTTACACTGTGTCCATAGAGTTCGGATTCTCAAAAATGTGTGATATATATATCTCATCGTCCGTAGGTTTAGAAACGGTGTACATCTGTTGTAAAATTTGCCTGTTGATGGCGGGATAAGGACTTTAATAGTGCTGCTTCAATAATAGCTAGGACGAATTGACAATGTATGCGTTAAACAGTTGTTGTCTTTGTATTAACGCAGTGCATTATCCAGCACCGGTTTGGTAGAAGAAGATTACATTATTATATACGGGGAAGAATTGTACCATCTTACAGGATCCTTACTGGACAACTGGATCACGGAGGATTCTGGGAAGATTCTTAAAGATAAATATTAGAAGAACGATTCGATTGATCACGTTTTCCTTGACATTCATTCCTATTAGTGTATTTGTTTGCGTTTAAGGCTAACGAGTTGACACTTAAAGGGACGGACGGCAATCTTGATTTTTATATCTACTTTTGATGTGTTTAAACGTTAAGTTTCTCTACATAACTTGCATTTCTGCAATTATTTATAATAGTTATTGTTCTGAGCAAATTGTGTTTACATATTACTAACTGTTGGTTACATTGCACCAATAACATGTTAACACTATAGTAGAATAACAAATAAAAAAATAAATCCGAAATGTTATTTAATTATATGCACTGCCAAACAGTTCTGAACTGAAAATCATTACGTGGTCCCGCCTTAATTCCATTAAGCGATGGGAAATCTTATATTAGCAGGATTTTATACCGGATATTTCGACAATAAAACACGTTTAAAAATATGTTTTACTGAAAAAATGCCATAACATGTTTAAAATTACCTATTAAATGTTTTAATTTTACAATCTGCAAACGTTTAAGCCGAAATTAAGGTTTTAGTTCATACCCCAGCCAACCCCATTTTCGCTTTTGGAGAAGGGGTTGGATGGGGTATGAACGTTAATACTCGAGCCACGTAATGGATGCTTGATTAATACATCCAGAAGCACATTTTAATATTCGATAACAACTTAAAATTTGCCATGTGTCGCTTTAATGTTTTCGATGCGTTGTACTTTATAAAAAACAAAGTTAATCAATAAATGATGTCCACAATTTACCTCCTTGGTTAAGAAACCGTAGAGTACTCGGCTAACTGATTTCTTCGATCATATCGAGTATAATCGCCTATTAGCACGGATATGTTTAAACAGTAATACAACATTAACGAGGTTTTTTAACATAAATGCTTTTAGTCGATATCTTGCTGACATTTTGGAATGCTATTACGGTTGTATTACATTAATAGTTTGAGTTAATGCCGCGGACAATTTTGAGATGAATTTTGTTTCATTTGATTACACGCTATTGATTTGGCTATATATATACTTTTTTCATTTGCCTCAACCACTAAACATACTGTGCGTTGCAAAATGATAGAGGCATCCTTTGATACTCTTTCTAACAAGTTTAATAAAGATTGTACGAATGTTAGCATGACCAAGGAACTTACCAAGTTTGTAAATCACGTCACCATAGACGACAGGTTGTGATAGTCCTTGTCGCAACAGAGTTCTTAAACCACTTTTATATTTTATAAGAAGATTAAAGTAACGATAACAAACGTTTGCAAAGGGTTTTCTAAGTTTATTGTAACGGTATTAGTTTTTAGTTAGAAAGGTACGAATGTCCTCACCTCGACTACAAGCTTTAGAAAAACGAATAAGTTAAGAAACATATACCCTAAAGAAGTTGGTCGTGGAACGTCCTCGTCTAAGAGGGGTAATTAAAAATATCGCAATATTAAAATCATCTCTCTTGTCATATATAGAGATTATTTAACTGCTGGGATCGATTATAGGGAAATCCTTCACGAGTGGTAGACGTGTGGTTCTTTTCACGAACGAGCGCACGTGAGTGAGTGAAAAAACAAAGCACGTCTACCATCAAGTGAAGGATTACTCAATAATCGATCCTAGCAGTTAAATAATCGATTTATTACATTTTAAATTACGTTTTTCAAACAAATATTCGCTTTATTGAACGTTATCGGCGGATGACGTCGACGTCAGCAACACTTTGTTGACGTCATGCCTCAACGTCTCAACGTTAGTTACTATTGTGTTCTGAGTTAGCAACGTTAGTTATTATTGTGTTCCGAGTTAGTTATTAATATTTAGCGATTATGAATATTCTTGCACTGAGAAATCCCGATCTTTCACGCATAGAAATGTAATGTATAACTTTAACCCTGGAAACATGCGGAGTATTTGTTACCGAACGATTTGTACAATTAAAACAATGTAGTAGTCTTTTGAAACTAGGTATACAAGTCGAACAGGAAATGTTGCTTTCGCAGAACACAGTCAAACACGCATTAAAAAAACAAGAACTACAAAGCTAATAAGCAAGGCATGTAACATCACAAATAAAAACACAAACGGGTTGATAATGGCGCTACCGCCTTGGAACGGTCAGTGGTAAAACGGTCGCTGGGGGTTCTAGGGTGCACCAAATCGTACTCTTACCCTATTGTCATCCCAATAAAACGGGACAGCGTAAATAACGATATCCCCGCCAGGTTATATTTTCTAATAAACAATGCAGTAATTATAGGCAATATAACACATAGATAATCATGTATACATGAATATAAAAAACAAAAGCCCAGAAAGCCACAAAGCAAGTACGCAATGTCTTTGCAGAAACCAGAGCAACACAAGGAGAAATCTTTAAGGAAACACATGGAAAGACTGTACTCTTTATGTAAAATGCATGTATATTTCTTATAAAGATTTTCAATTCACAATAAATTACCAATTGTTCTTAGACGTGATATTAATGAAAATAAGATGGACATAATATTCGAGATATGTAAAGGAAAATATAAATGACAAAAAAATTAGTTTAGATATCAATATCTAATTTAGTACAATATCAGATATCTAGAACAATTTATCAGTTACACGGGGAAGAACTTGAAACAAATATGTACTCACGAAGTCATGGAAACAGTAATTGCATCACGAGTAGTATATATTATTGATGGAAAAAGCTCTTGCAAATATATCCGTGCCCCGGAAACCATACTAAAATAATTCCAAGGATTGAAAAAGAAAGTGCAGAATTACAGATCGATCGCTAATAGAACCATCACATTGTTCCGGGAAAACTGATTGAGACCGAAATTGTTTACTGTTAGTTGTTAACATGAAAAAACACCATCATATTACATATTATGCAATATGATTTAGAGAAAGCTTACTGCTTTCTGCTTCTCGTCATTAATGTTTTAATCAAAGTGGTATTTTTTTTCGTATTAGCCGTGTTAACGTCAAAATGATCGTCTATGTTTCACTGTGTGCACTGGAATACTGGTCATACAAGTCTATTACATTATTATGAAGAAAGTAAACAAAATTAAAATAAAAATAACTCAAAAGCTTACCAGTAGGCCTTATTGCCTACTGACCGTTCCAAGTCGGTAACCCTGCCTTCACCAGCGTTTCTGTTGTTTTTGTCTCTTTCATTGTGAGCGATTTATCCTCGCCCTATGGCACTAGGCCTTTTGGCGAGCTTTTCGACAGATGATTACAGATGGGTGGATCTGGGAGTTGGGACGTCGTCCAAGGTGGTTTACTGTAGATCAGAAGCAGTAGATGGTTAGTGAAGAAGTCCAACGTTGATAGCCAGAAGTTGATTTTGACGAAAGTTGAAGATTAAATCCAAGTAGATTATAGATTTCGTTGAAGATTTTGGCCAATCGGATTGCCTGCAGAATTGTGACTAGGTCAATCCGATTGCCGGCTAGAAATCGTTTGGACCAATCAGGAGGCAGGATATTTACTGTTGGTGAGAACTCCTCCGTTTCACTTGCTGATCTTGAAGCCGTTACGCAATACAGGATCAGTGAGTATCCCGCAGGGTTTCTCCAACGCCGGCATCCATGGTGGGTTAGGGTGAGTCTGCGTTGTGATCCATCGTAGGTGCCTCATGTCATCAGATGCGGGGACTCGCAGTGACATGGGTATCTCGCTGGTACAACGTACAATGTCCAGTAGAAGGTTAATCGTCCATCTTTAGGGCCACGTTAAAAGCAGGTTAAAAACATATATACAACATGTTGAGGTGATGTCCATACCTCCACGCGGCAACACTACACTGTATAGCGCTATACAGTGTAGGGTGGATGATCCCAGACAGCGGCACGCCTTGTGGAGTCACTTCGTCCCAGACGGCCGCAAGACGTCCTGCCTGTTCGATGTTCTGAACTGGAATGATCCTCTTTCATTGTATTATCAAGTCCTTGTTTGCAGTACAGTGCGGACCTACGATGCCATTGCGTTCGGACGTTGTGGTTTCTATAAGACCCCATATCTCATTTTTTCAATAAATAGAAAAAACAACAATATAATGCGAATTGACAACAGTTTGTTGATTGTGCTTTGTCCTCTTGGAGGATCCAGAAACAAAATGAAACTGTGAATTCTAAACATCCTGTTTGACTTTTCATCTACTTCTGAACATTAGGTTCATATATAATTGACACAATGAGTACAACATACATTGATTGTCAAGTTGTTCTAAAACTATAGTACACAATGAACTAACACGACATGAAAATTATACTTAATTGAAATAACACATATATTAAAACTGTGGGACTAATGTTTGACATTTGGTATAAATAAACTATTTACAAAGCATATATTCTCCTAAACAAAAAGTAATTCCCAAACACAACATTTTAAATTTAGCTTATTTCCTCTTTTATTCACTAAAGTGGATATAAAAGGGAATATATAAGATGTCATGTGTATCTTTCATCGAAGGCAACGTCTTGAGGTTACCACCATCAATTTCATATAAAAGTCCGAGGTTTAGTCGAATGTAGTTCCTATAATAGAAAGTAATCCCTCCTTTTTGATTCAAATGGGCATTATAAGTAGGGGAAAATAGCCCATTTCTATTCGATTTTATTGTTGTATATATAAGAAGTATATTGATAGGTTTTACTGGATCATTGATGAAATTTTCCCAATTTCAAATAAACGCGTATACTTTGTGAGCAACTATCAGAAAACAGCTGTACCCGTGACCTGTTTAGTAAACAAACAAGAAATGTCTTACATGTCTTGTGACCCCACATTTTCTGGTGTTTTTTCTGGTGATTTTTCTGGTGATTTTTCAAGTGGAACATTATTTTTCTATATGAAAATTACACTCCTGCATTACCCATACTTGGAATTGAAGTTGCAGCAAATCATTAATATGTGACATTTAAACATTGGTGTCAATGGGGAAAATAATTAGTGGTTTCATACCTTGAACACAACAAAGGGTATGATTGAATACGGTCTAAATACGTTATATGGTAGTTTAGTTTTCTACGCATAACAAGATTCATTGGCTGTGTTAGATTCTGCTTCCTAAAATAAATAACATGCGCTATGAATAAATACTATTGATACAATGCACCACATATTTCTATTTATAGACATGTACGACGACATATTTTTCAGTTGTATTTGGCAACGAATACCAAGAATATTGTCTACGATTATCCGGATCTTTTTTTAATAATTGTATCACTGTCTTAAGCAACATGGATGAGAACAACTGTGAGCCATTGTACATCCCGAAATCTTAATAAGCACATATTGATATAGAACGACTAGTAAATGGTGATACATCTTATATCCTTGAGAAAATTACCTCAACTTAGAAATGTCTTCTGGCAGGATCGATACAAATAAGACATTTACTAACATTTACTGACTAACACAAACCATGTCTGAAACAAAATAGATGTTCTGTCATAAAAAGTATTTTATCATGGGAATTTAACAGCTGGCAACTGAAGTATATGCTTCTTGGTTGGTTGTAGAAGGTATATGTATTAAAGCCGCCATCCAGCCAACAAAAGGCAAATTTTACAACAGAGGTACACAGCTTCAAAGCCTACTAACGACAAGGTACATCTGTATCTTTTTATATCTACCTTACATATGTTTCACATAGCGTCATTTTAGGCATATTCAGTTACTACGTGTATTTTAAGTACCCGTGAATAAAAATCTAGACTTTTGATTGGCACTTTTATTCTTATTTTTACATATATTTACAGTTTCATTGAATCCAAGAATGACACACGAGTCACAGCAAAAGTAGCATTTAGCTACAATAACTGATGAACTCTTCTGCGACAACGACTATCACAACCTGACTTCTATGGTGACGTGAATTACAAACTTCGTAAGATCCTTGGTCATGATCAATTTCATAATTTGTTAAAAGGTTTTCAAAAAAGGTTTACAGTTCGCCACTATGCTTTCCTCTTTAATTGTGCGATGACCGGACAGGCTGTGGACCCTATGGTGACGTCTACCTAAAGCCCAAAAGGACGGTGAAGTTTGATGTTTGCGATCTAGTCTTATCGTGCCCTCAATGGTTTATTCTCTTGTTGTAATTGAGTACCTTCTTTGTTGCTGTCTAGGCTATTTTTTTGTATTTATATATACTTGTTGGTTAGAGAATAGTTCATGGCGGGGATTTCTTTATTTCTTTATTTACACTGTCCCGTTTTATTGGGATGACAGTAGGGTAAGTTTGAGGGTTGGTGCACCATAGAACATGGTTTAAACCCCCAGCGGGATTTTTTGCCACTGACCGTTCCAAGGCGGTAGCCCTATTGTCAACCCCTTTGTGTTTGCGATGTCTTATTTGACCTTTTATTCATCTTTAAAGTTTTTCTTTGTTTCTGTGTGTGTGTGTTTGTGGTTGACTGTCGTCTTTGAATGCTACTTTTCCTGTCCGATTTTTATATCTCATATTACAAAGGATAAACATAGTATATCTGCGGAAAAAGATTCAGGTAGTAATTATTTTGTATATATTTTTTAAATATATTATAAGCTCAAATGGAAAAGTGCCATGGAAAAAAAACAACAAAATAACTTCAAAGTGTTACTCTTCTATTCAAACAACAAAATAACTTCAAAGTGTTACTCTTCTATTCAAACAACAAAATAACTTCAAAGTGTTACTCTTCTATTCAATATTTTGGCCCCTCGGCCTTTTTCGGCTTATACGCAAAATGGATGTGACATAAGTGTTTCGTGAAATCTTTTTCTCTTGAAAATGGCCGAGGGGACGAAATAATGACTGAGAGTAACATCTTGATGTTTTAATACTACTCACTTTTATGGAGGATTCATGGACGTTTATAAAAAATACAGTTTGTGTGACAAATCAACAAAATGGAAACCCATATATACTTGTCATTGTTTTCAATTACAAAAGTCTCATAACTTCAATGTTTTATATGAGTGAATTGGTAAGATAATTACCATTGATGAATATATCGGTCATATAGAAGGCATGTGGATGATTTTGAAAGGTGTGCTGTGTGGATGCACCCCCGCGATTCTAACCTCCGCCACCCCCATCCCACCCACACTTATTAAGGGGAGATTAATAAAAAACACACCAAAAAACAACGAAAAAACAACAAAGCAAAAAGCAACACACAGAAGCAATGTCTCCCTCGTTGCATAACTACTCACTATAAACCTCACACCTTTCAGTGCATCCTAATATTGTAAATATACTAAAGAAAAAATAAACGTAATTCGGGAATTTCTGTATATACTTGCACACTTATTTCAATGTAATATTCCAGAGAAATCACATAAAACGTTTTGTGAAAAAAGGGTTGCAGCTAGTTAGATAAAGGACTAAACTGGGCCGCTGTAGACTTTTTAAAAACAGTACACTTTGTAACACGAAAGTCTTACATGTTGAACTTCGCTTTAAAAATGTGAGTCATTTCAGTACTATATTTAACGTAACAAGATTGCAAAAGTTTACATCTTAAGTTTGCTCACCTGTTTGAGCCATACGCATATTCTATCAATAATGCAAGTTTGAAGCGATACTATTTGGTATGTTATGTGTTGTTTTAGTTTTTTTCCCTTTAGTGTATATATATATTTCCTTGATGTTTCAAAATAAATCGATGTCAACAATTGTATTTTATCATTGATTTGATGTCATTTGCAGCTAAGTGCAATACACAGTATGCAAACCGTTAATTGCTGAGCACACAGAGTTGCAACTGGAAGAGATGCACATATTGTCGTCACGTGACGGCTAGCATGTGCCACGTTAGAAGGCTGAACATGTAACGCGATAACATACTGCCTTAATGTAATTAGTTTTATCAATTTAAATAATGTTTAATGACTATTCATTGCACTCCGCAAAATTATTCCTCGAATTGTAATGAACATGGAACAGTGACAGCGTCCATGCATTTTTCATATCACACATTGTATACTTAACTTATGTCATATTAAAAACAAGGTTCCACAAAGAAGATATATTATGACATATAGGTAGTTGCTGTGGTCTAGTGATAGACACCGCCACGGACCATTTCGATTGTGACATTGAGCAATTCACCAGGTGTGCTTGAAGATATCCTTTGTAAATTACAACTCTGAGACTGCTTCGTCGTTTAACGAGCGGTCTCATGTATACTAAGGTAATGAAAAATAACAAGCGAAACATATTCATTAGCAAGAGTAGAGTGATGCATCTTCTCCGTCTTTCTGAAGGTATACCTTATAACATTCATATGTTCTTATTAGTCGTTAACGTGAATTCTAACAAATTATATTGACTTACATGTGCTTTTTTGCCAGTTTCATCAAATATATATGATTTAAAAAAGTATGAAAGGAGAATTTAAGCATATGGTATATTTGTATTAGTATTACATATGTTTGATCATATAGCATATGATATATTTCATATGCTAGTACATTATATGATCAAACATATTTAATACTTAACATAATCTTGGAGACTTGATTTGAGTTGTTCATGCATTGCTTGCCTTGGAGACCAAACCACACCGAACATGTTTATATTCATCAGGCTACATTCATGACATTGCTTCAAAATGCATTTTATAAATGATGGTCGATTAAGAATAAACTGCATTATATGTATGAGGCGAGAGATGGATTATATTACTCAATGTAAGTCTAGATAATGAAGCCATCAATAAACACTAACAAGCGGTATGAGTCTGAAACGATTCACTGAAACCACGCTGGAGCCGTGCGGCACGCCTACTGAAACCACATTGGCTCTCTGCCAGCACTCCTAAATGAACCACACTGGGTCCAATCAACACGCCTACTGAAACCACGCCGGGTTCCAGCCAGCATTCCTACTAAAATCACACTTGGTCCCAGCCAGCATGCGTACTGAAACTTCGCTTGGCCTCAGCCAACACGCCTTTAACAACGACGATATACTGAGATCACGTTGAGTCCCAGTTGCAAAAGCCACACTGAATCCTTGCCAACACGCCAGCTGAAACCACGTTACGTTTCAGTCATCACGCATATACAACCAATTCACTGAAAGCACGCTGGGTCCCGTTGGTCCTAGCACACTTATACAGCCAAGGGTCAATGTCGACAACGGAACCGAATATCAGAATATCTGTCTGTTATCGATTCATCATAGCAATCTTTTTTCAAAGCATAATATATCGATTTTTTATTTAACATGGTCCTGGTTCATGTCATTTATGTGTTTGATTTATTTCAAAGGAATTAAATATTTATCATATGCATGCAATGTGTTTATCAGCCATACAATGCGAGCACGAACTTATTAAGAAATACACGAAGGTAACATTCACTGCTTACTACAGAATAGGATGAAAGGCAACTATAATAATTATATTAACTGAAGGTAAGTTCACGCTTTATGTCGATGTATCGCTAGTGTGTTTATCTGTAAAAGAGCATAAAAAAGTCTTAACATTATTATATTTCCCCTTTTCAATCAAATATTGTAATCATGGCAAATTTACCGGATAGAAACAGAACAATAATACATGGACCGCAGAATAATAATACATAAATCTAAGGAAATATAACATTAAAAGAACACAGTGAACCAACAACACACATTCAAAACAAACACCAGTTACAATGATAATTATAAGCAAAGTATGCGACACCACAAACAACAAAGGGCGGTCAATAGGATACCGCCTTGGAACGAGCAGTGGCAAAGATGCCAGGTTCTGGGTGGACCAAACCTCACTATTGCGCTATTGTCATCCCAATTAAACGCGACAGGGTGAATAAAGAAATCCCCGCCAGGCTATATCATTTAACAACATAGGCAGCATTAACAGGCTATAGAAGTAAAACACAAAGATTATCATGTAGATATAAATATAAAACAGCATAGAAAGCACTCAATAATTTGGCAGAAGCCAGAGCAACAAGAGAATAAACCGTTAAGGGCAACACAATACAAGGATGACCATCCCTTTCAGGATATATACTGAAAGGAAAAAGAAACGCGACACGGGCATTTCCGCTAAATATTGTATGTACAATATGCTGCTGTTAATCGAATGGTACATGGCTTCGTAAGATCTTTCCTTTCGTAAAAAAGACTAAAACAACACCTAACACAGCAAATAGTATTCCTGCAAAGCTTCATTATTCAGCATGTGAGCAAACTTAGGATGCAAAATTTTGCAAACTACAGTACTGAACTGGCTCAAATTTTCAAAGAGGAACTTCAACATTTATGAATTTCTTGTTACAACGTGTACTGTGATTACAACGTCTACAACATCACAGTTGTGTCCTTTCTTTAACTGCTTCTTTCTTTTTATACAAAACATCTTGGGATAACATGTCGGTTCATTGTAAAGAGAAAATCATAGTGGCCAACTGTAAATCGATCAGCCACTACGCATGCAGTGCGTTACAAAATTTAATAAACTTTGTTTGTAACAAGTGTAATAAAGATTGTATGACAGAGGAGATCATGACCAAAACTCTTAAAAAGTTATGATCACGCCACTGCTTAAGGCAACCTGTGACAGTCATTGTCGCAGAAGAGTTCTTAAATTATTTTATGATTTAAAAGTAGATCAGGGTTACGATAATTCGGTTATGCAAATGATTTTATACGTTCATGGTAAAGGTATCCTTGTTGGAGTAGCTGTTTATACTGAAACATAATCATAGTCCATAAGACGTTGCTCGTGGAAGTTCATGGTAAAGGTATCCTTGTTGGAGTAGCTGTTTATACTGAAACATAATCATAGTCCATAAGACGTTGCTCGTGGAAGTTCATGGTAAAGGTATCCTTGTTGGAGTAGCTGTTTATACTGAAACATAATCAGTCCATAAGAAGTTTCTCGGAGAACATCCCCGTCTAAGTGGAGACAATTAACAATGCCAACATTGAATTATCTATCTAGTTATGGAGTTTACTTATATATTTCTCAATATTTAATGAAGAGATGTAAATCGAGAAGAGGAAGGAAAGTATCAGAAATATTTGTCTTTATTGTGTTGAAGTTCATTAAGATAAACAGTATAAAAGAGTATGAGAGTGGACCAACACGATACATGCGAAATAATGCAGTCTCGGTTTGATTGAGACTGTTCATGAACGGTAGTGAAAACCATTGTAGAAAAGAAAGGATTGTCAATGTTCATCACCTCATGCACAAATCGAGAGGTGTTATACATGTTTTTGATGACAACAGTCTGGGTATCTGGTGTAAAACTCAACATGAAACCTCTTCCATATTAACACAGAAGCAAATCTGAGAGAATGGGTGCACAGCTCATACCCATTTGGATACCACCCTTTTCTTTATATAAATTATGTAATTGTTTTATTACGGTTTAATATTGTCACTTGCCATCTTTTTTTTCTCTAGAAATAGAGCCAAAAGCTTGTCTTTGATAAGGTAGTGTGGAAAGGATGTATATAGTATGGACAAATTGCAAATTTGATCGAGATTGTCTCCTTAATTTTTAATTGTCCAAAATAAATTAATCCAAAAGTTGTCATAACTTTTAGTACAATATTGACGTGATTTTTGACGGTAGTATGGCCGGAAGTTAAATGTTTCAAAATGTTTATAATGGTGCAAGCCTTAGAATTAAAACTTAAACAGGATTTATTTGGTTGTTTGTAAAATTTGGGAATCCAGTACATAGTTAGGTCAGACGTTTGTTCTGTTATTCCTCTATTCCAGCCTTAAACACGGTGCACGGAGTAATTAGTATATTGAAATGGAGTAAACGAATTAGTGCTCCTAAGATTCAGAAGGAAAAAAAACATTGACGTAAAGTAGGCGCCAAACAATAATTACCATAGTATATCTTTATCAGCAGCAACTGAAAACAAATTTATTATGACATACTTCAGTTGCAGATGTACGACGTCTCAGTCTCAGAGGAAGTGAAGAGGGTTTAACTGTATACATATTAATACGGGTATCTAATACACCAATGCAATACATATGCAATTTCTTTTAAGGAAATTAACAAAACCAAAAGACACACATGTGCAATCACTTCATAACTTGCAATTAGGGGAGAATACCATCTCAGTTATGATTCATCACGTATGTATTATATCAACTGACATTAAGTCATGAACATGTTGTTAAACTCATTCATTAGTGTATGCTAAACAAAGAAGGATCGATCTTTTGACTTTAGAACTGAACACACCTATACTGAGGGGAACATGTTTAGCAAGTTTTGTAGATGAAATAATACTGTATACAAGATATACTGACATTTTGGGACTTTACGGGCTTGACCCTTACGTTCATTTATTCGTTACGTCATTAAGATGTTCGACTGTTATTGATGTGTGTTTAATAAAATATTGTGTCTATGGCAGTAGTTTCTTGATTTTACAACCAAAAATGTATTATTTGTAGGGTCAACAAAAACTTGCTAAACTTTTTTCTCTCAGTATATATCAATTATAACATATGATCCACCAATGTATGTCGTATACAGACACTTACATTAAGTGACTAGAGACTTAAAAATATGTTCCTAAATTGTGTACAACATAATTTGTATAATTTAGTCGAAAGATTGAGTATCATATACGAAAATGTTTATTTTTTATTCCAAAAAGGTCATCCTGTTTTGTTTCAGTTTTTTTCTTCTTAAAGTTCGATCCGTGTTACCTATTTCATTGAGATCATTGAGGTAAACTGAATTTTTTTGAATATAATTTACTGGTACACGGGTTCATTACAGTGATGAATTGTACGTCGTAGAAACTCTTGCGGTAGTACCTTTATTTCTAAACATGATGGGCACTCGGTCTTAATAATGAATCTGGTACTCCATTATTTTGATAGGAATGATAGCCACTACAACTTTAAGGAACTTAACAAAGCTAACATTTCTGATACTGTCGTAGCTTATTTGCTTGATTTATAACTCTCTATTGAAAATGGCGAAATAACTAGTAACATCTATGACATGAGAGATGATTTTAATTTTGATATTATTAATTATCGCAATTTAGATGGGGATGTTCCCCAATCAACTTCTTATGGGGTCTATGTTTCCAAACTTATTCGTTTCTCTAGAGCTTGTAGTCGGGTTGAGGACTTTAATATTCTTAATATTTGTATAACTAAATAATTACTCCAGCAGGGCTACCGTGACCATACACTTCGAACAACCTTTGCACAATTTTATTATTGCAACCCTGATCTACTTTTAAAATATAAAATCAATTTTAACTATCACACCACAACCTGACGTGAAGTGAGTTACAAACTTCGTAAGATGCTTGGTCATAACCACTGTCATACAATCTCTATTCATTTTTTTAAAAAAGTTTTTCAAAAGAGGTTATGACTCTATGAGTAGTTGACCTATTTACAGTTCGCCACTATTCCTTCCTCTTTGATTGTGCGATGACCGGACTTATTGTGGATGATATCTACTTAAATTATTAAACATATCTTGCCTTTTTATTCGTCATTCATCTTTGTAGTTGTTGTTTGTTTCTGTACATGTTTGTGGTTTACTGTGGTCCTTCAATGCTACTTTAACTACAAAAACGTATGTGTAGCACCACAGTAATATATATGTTGAAGGCGAGGCAAGAACAATAACTATTATCTGTAAAGTATATGGGACACGGCAGTCTGAAAGTATTTACCACACACTTGAATACGTCTGTGTTTGTGGTGTGTGGTTCTAAGTTTTAAATTCCATCTATCACATGTGCCAAGACGAAAATCCCTAAATGGCATGACATTATGTCTGGACTTGTGCAAACACTTGAATGAACACTTCCGATTTATTTATTTATTTATTTATTTATTATTCATCCAAAGGATTGTCTAGAATGTCACCACAACGTTAAGCATATATACACATGTGTTTGGTCACAAGATATATTAATCGGTAATCTATTTTCATGACTCGACGGTGACTGTGCTAAAACGCATTTAGCAACAGATACGAATGTTTACGACCTATTCGATAAACACTGTGGAGTAATATGAATTCTGCAAATAAATCATTCATAAATACTGACAAAAATGTGTTTAAAACAGTGTTTATGAGAAGCCCTAAACCCGATAAAGTCAATCAGCGAATTCAAACCTTTCTCTACGACAGAATATGCGCCGTTAGTTAGAAGGCTGAATATATATGTGTTACATGATATGATAATTAAATAAATACGTCAGTATCACATTACACCATAGCTAATGTTTGCTCTTCCACAGGACGTTACATCCGACCGGAACTGTCTAGAACATAGAACCGTGATATTGCTCTTGCAATGCCATACATAAGCAGCTTATCTGTATTCACGCATTTCTACACTTAGTGTCAACATTGACATACGAGGGTTGTTCCAACAGTTCCTGGTCGACATGAATTTCTTATTAAAGTAGCTATCCCGCCAAACTACGACAACATTATACTACAAAACTCTATCCAGGGGTTCATGTCATATATGTGCCGATTAAAAGTATATGTGTATAAATGACTTCTTAGAATACCTGTGAATGTATATGCGTAAAATGAATTATAAGTTGGTTACTCGTGATTACACGCTCCAGTTTTGGAGTTTGGTCTGGCTGGTTAAAGCCATTTATATTGTGTCTTTAGAGTAAGGATAAGCTATATAATAATAATCCTCGTCGTCTGTAGGTTTAGAAACGGTGTACATATCTTGTAGAATTTGGCTGTGATGGCGGGATAGCTATTTCAATACAATAATACAATAACACAAACACGAAATGTCTTACCATTTGTAGACAGTTGTCTATTGATTGTTGCAGTTTAAAGTTGAAACCCTTTCAATATTCATCATATTTCAATAATGAATGACTCAAATTAATAGATATTGAAACAAACATTACCTGCCTGAGGTAATCTTTCAACGTTAAATGTGAATCCTCGGCCCCTGTAAATCCCCTCTATATACCTGTAATTGTATCTTTCTTAAACGCTTTTAATTAGGTCGTCGACCATCTGTGAGTAAACATAACTCGAAAAGGAGTCACTAACAGTATATTAAAAATACGTAAACATTTTTAAACGAGTACTGAACATTCGTATACATTTATGTATCATGTTAGCTCAGTTTTGGTACCGCTAACAAGGCAACGTACATGGTTAAATCGAATCATTATTTACACACCAGTATGTCTTAATGTTTTTAGTCTATGACATCCATTTCGGAATGTGTTTCAAGTTAACGTGAAGTAACATTTAGAGATATATAATGTTATTTACTACTTAGTATTATGGGTCATTTATGGCAATATCATTATCGAAAATGGCATTTAAGCTAATGAGGTTCAATAAAAAGACAGTTTTGTAAAAGTCATTAACAGTATATCCGTATTTAACCTAGAATTATCTTAATATGTAATCATAGTATGATTACTAAAAGGTAATTACGAAAATAGTGATATCAAGTGAGTTTTCTTACATCCTGAGATGTTTCTTATTTTGTATTTTATATAGCTTTACAACAACATCTTAGTGTTTCTTTTGTTAGTTTCTCTGGATGTGGACTTTATTGTTAGAGAATTTCTTTTGATTGGATGTAGTTTTGGTTACACTGTCTTTCTATTTGAACCCTGAAGACTGGATAATAGCGAGGATTGTGTACACAACATCGATTCAAGCTAACCTGTAGGCCTTATTGCCTACTGACCATTCCAAGTCGGTAACCCTGTCTTCACCACTCTTTCTGTTGTATTTTGTCTTTTTCATTGTACGAGAGGTGTTCAACTTATAACGTAACACCTTTGTTTAAGATGTTATTTTCCAGCTGAAATGGTTATAAAAAAACATGCGTATTTAATGTTGTTAAACTGTTATTTAGAACATATGCATTTAAAAATAATCTACAAGTTCACGCGGTTCGCTTTAAATTACATTTTGAATTAGGTACCGACTACTTTCCACTTTTAAACCTATATGTTTCTATTGCCGTAGAGCTTTACCTTAAACCAAATAATGTCACTAAATGTTTAAAACTGTTTGAAATTTAAATAAGCTCGTTTGTTTTATTTTAAGTCAAAAATATAAATGTTGAATTAAAAGTTCGAATTTTATCGAAATTTAAGAAATTGACAAATTATAGGACAGTTTGCTAGTATGTTACCGATGATTTTATAAATTTACCAAAATAAGCATTTTATTCATATTTTATGAAAAAATTAAATGTTATTGTTGCTGTATTATCACATACCATTTAAAGATATATTTTGGTCAAAGTTTATATTTTTTTCATCATTATTTGCAAATGTGTGTGTTTTGCCCCTAAATCTTAAGTTATATATTTGTTCATTCCTTTCTTATAAAAACGTAACGAGACTTATTTTTTTATAGAGGAGGACATTATAACAATGTCTGCAGTTGATGTTTCGAACTACACGTCTTTACAGATTTAATAATTTTCAAAGTTTTAGTTCAGGTTAATTTTAGCTGAAATCGTGAAAACCGACAAATGGCAAAAAAATGCATATTCCAATTTGTTTACGTTCACATATGGACATATCAGACTACTATTACATTAAACGACAAATTACAAGCATTTTTATTTTCAAATTTCTTTTATCGTTACTTTTTATAATTGAAGATATTTGCTTCAAAATGTCAATCTTTACCATATACGGATGCAGCAAAATTCGGAATCACATAAAAGTTCATGTCATAATGTTTTATATCGAAAGAAACATTAGACTTGACATTAAAATAAACATATTCGGCGAGAATGTCAAGATTTTTGAATCAGGTACAAACTGAAAGTGTTACGTTATAAGTTGAACACCTCTCGTATAATTAATTAAATATTGCTCCTTGTTTGTAGTACAGTGCGAACCTACAGTGCCATTGCGTTTGGACGTTGTGGTTTCTATAGGACCCTATATCTCATGTTCATATTTGTTTGTTTTTAAATAAAAGGCGAAACCGCGGGTTTCATAAAATCCTTTCCAAAGTATCGCATATTTTTTGTTTTAATATTTAAGCTAACTTTAATTACCGAGGAGGGTAAGCAAACTTCAATTAAACATTCTGAACACTGCAGGACATCTTTTTGAGCCACACAATTGTGGATAACGCACCGTCATGATTTCCGTGGTTCCTTAAGCTTGTCCTGTACATTTTTTCTCTCGAACACATTTTAACGGTTAACATCCCGACATATATTTTCTGTTAAATCAAATCATTATCTAAATACCACCCAGCAGCCTCTCGTCAGGTTTGTTTTTGAAGAAACAACATGTCTACTCAACTTATCAATAGGCTGTGACTATATTTAACATATTATTGCCGTACAACATTTATGATATCTCGGAGTGAATAAATGCTTTTAGGCAATCTTTTACAGACGTTTTGGTATGCTATTACATAGTTTTATTACAGCACTAATGGTTCGAGTTAATGCATTTGGTCAATTCTGTGACATATTTGATATCACATCTGATGTAAGAGCTTCTCTAAATTATATAGAAACAAAACTGTTTGTTAATAGGACATTTTGTTGATGATTGAGAAAGACATATATTTCTAAACAGTTGACATTCTATAAGAGGTAGAAATGGCTATGATGACGTTTTCCTAAATCGTTTCAAGGAAGGTAACGTTTAATGGTTGTTTTTATTATTGCCTTGTCGTGCGCTTAACGATTTATTATTTCTGACTTCTGCCAAGTCGTTGAATACTTACTTTGTGACTTTCTTGACTTTATTTATTCATATATAAGTGATCATCTTTGTGTTTTATACTTAGTCGTTTACTTGTGATTAGAATAGGGTTTGGGTGAGGTTTGGTTCACCCTAAAACCTGGTTTAAACCGTCAGCGTTTTTTTTTCAATTTCAACTGTTTTATGTTTGTGGTGTCAAATACTTTGTTTCTACTAATCCATGTAATTGTTGTTTGAATGCGTATTTTTGGATGCTACATTTTATTCTTTACATGTATTGATGATAATCTATATGGATGCTGACGGGCATTTAGAATATATATTTCTCTTTTACAGAGATAGAGAAAGCATTTCATTCCTCAGATCAAACGAGGGATATCATATAGTTCATCTAGTAAATGTCATAACATAACGTTTAAGACATTTGTTTTAAAACGTGTTATTAAAAAAAGCTATACGAACATGTAACAGTGCATATTTTGGAACATTGCGAAGTGAAATCTTTGCATGACAAAATATATATGTTTCGTAATATATGTCCATTGAGACTTTTACACCATTAAAAAGATTACAAAATGAGAAATTATGTATGATCGTGTACGGCGATTTCCGAATCTCTCATTTCGTAATCTTTTTAACGGCGGCTGTATTAAGCATTATACTTTCTTTCAAATCCCTTTCTCTTTATTGTGTACAGATATCATGCTGTAAAATTAACGAGAAACAACCTATGTTTGATCCAAAACATTTGATAAAACAAGTAGACACATTAAGTGTATGTACATAAAAGCAAATTGTACAATGTGGAAATAAAATTGCATATATAAATAAGACAGTTTCTGGGATTTAACTGGGTTTACCTACCCAGAAGAGACACTTCGTAATAGTGATGTTAAAACGGAAATCGTCAATTAACCCAGATAGAATGAACCTTATTCGATCTTTTTAGAATTGCGCGTTCAAGTAATTGTTCCAATGTCGCTATGTAAGCACGACATTAAATATCGTCTTGGTGTGAATGCGTTTATATCGGTTGTATAAAACAACACACATGTTTTCCTATTTTGAAAGTTTTCTGTTTAGTTATACGTTCCACTATTTATAAATTTGGAAAATGTAGATAATTACTCCTACCTTACTAAGACTACGTTTGAAAGCCAAATACAACTATCTTTGAAAACAACAATAACAACTAGCCAACATGTTTGAAATTGCATCACGAGGGTCTTCTTCTACCGCAATACATGAAAACTAAGAAATGCAGGGATGTTGTTCAGGGAAAATAACGTATACCTCATGGCATGTTTTGCGGGCAAGAAGACCATAAAGAATGGATTATTAAGCCGCTAATATCTCATTCAATATAACCTTGTTGTCAGAGTCCGTTGAGCCAGATATATGTTTCATGTAATAGCCAATCAATATTGGACATGTTTTCTTTAAGGATACATATTATAAGCATTGTTTCGTTTAATCCTTAAGTCGATGCAGGGCATGTTTTCTCTAAAGAGATTAGATGAGATCTGGATGGAATTTTCTTGCATACCGGACAAGGATATCCGTCGTTTTACCGGGGCTAGATATTTCCATCTCACCCTAAGGTCGAAATAAAATTCACGCGCGCCAACATCCGGTATGCAGGAAAACATGCAAAACGTTAGTAGTTGGTCGCGTCAACTTACAAAATGTCTCTGATATACAAGAAAAAGAATCTATCATGGGTATTCGTATCAGATACGGAATTCCAACCCTCGGTATAAGTGTTTTAATCGGAACCTCGGCAGAGCCTCGGTTCCGATAAAAGCACCTATACCTCGGGTTGGAATTCCCTATCTTCACCGGATACCCATGGAAGATTCTTATAATATGACATAGCTGTATTTGTTGACGAGTTATCATAAATCTTTTTGTTATCCTCAGAATGTATCTAACATTTTGAAATAATGTAAATATCACTGTAGTTATTCTTTTTTGCTATCAATGGTACATATAAAAAAGTGTACTGCTTTCATCAAACAAGTACATACATGTGTCAGTGTCTTAAAGCTGCTTTTTGGTCATCTTTTATATGATGTATACAACAAAAACCAGACCGAAATATTTCATAAACAATAATTAAACCGAACATTAGGGCAAATTTAGCTCATGTGTTCGTTTATTTAAAACTGAAGCACATGTTGATGGTTTTGTTATGTAGTTTGATATTTCAGATCGATAAACTCATTTGGTTTGGTGCACCCTAGAACCGGTTTAAAGCCCCCAGTGGCCTACTTTGCCACTGACCGTTCCAAGGCGGTAGCCCTATTGTCAACCATTTTGTGTTTGTGATGTCGTTTGCATTTATTGTTACTTTTGCCTTCTTGTTTGTCTGTCTGCGTGTTTGTTTCTGTGTTTTGTGGTTGACAGTCCTCCTTGAATGCTACTTTCCCTGTCCGATCTTTTTATATTTCTTTAAGAATATTCCACTAGTAACCAGAAATGTCTCGAAATTTAGTTAATGATACCTCTCGGTATCTGGATGACATATTGAACATTGACAACCCTTTCTTTCCAACTATGGTTAATTATATTTATCCCAAAGAACTTCAGCTTAACAAAGCTAATATATCTGATAATAACGCTTCTTTTCTTGATTTAGATCTCTCGATTGAAAATGGTAAAATAATTAGCAAAATCTATGACAAGAGAGATGATTTTAATTTTGACATTGTTAATTATCCCCACTTGGATGGGGATGTTCCCCGAGCAACTTCTTATGGGGTATATGTGTCTCAACTTATTCGTTTTTCTAGAGCTTGTACTCGAGTTGAGGACTTTAATATTCGTAATCTTTGTATAACTAAAAAGTTACTCAATCAGGGTTACCGTTACCATAAACTTCGTAAAACCTTTGCAAAATTTTATTATCGTAACCCAGATCTTCTTTCCAAATATAAAAGTAATTTAAGGACTCTTCTGCGACAAGGACTATCACAACCTGACTTCTATGGTGATGTGATTTATAAACTTCGTAAGATTCTAGGTCATGATCACTTTCATACTATCTTTGTTAAACTTGTTAAAAAGTTTATCAAAAGAGGTTATGACCCTATCATTTTGCAACGTACTGCTTGCTTGGTGGTGGACCCTTTGACAGTTCGCCACTATGCTTTCCTCTTTAATTGTACGATGACCGGACAGGCTGTGGACCCTATAATGACGCCTACCTAAAGCCCATTGGGACGGTGGCGTTTGATGTTTGTCCATGATCTTTCTTGTCGTGCCCTTAATGGTTTATTCTCTTACTGCTCTGGCTTCTGCAAAGTCATTGAGTACCTTCATTGTGGCTTTCTAGGCTATTGTTTTTTGTATTATATTTACACGAGCATATTTGTGTTTTACTTATATTGCCTATTGATGCTGCCTTGTTGGTTAGAGATTAGATCATGGCGGGGATTTCTTTATTTACACTGTCCTGTTTTAATGGGATGACAGTAGGGTAAGTGTGAGGTTTGGTGCACCCTAGAACCGGTTTAAACCCCCAGTGGCCTACTTTGCCACTGACCGTTCCAAGGCGGTAGCCCTATTGTCAACCCTTTTTGTGTTTGTGATGTCGTTTGCATTTATTATTGCTTTTGCCTTCTTGTTTGTCTGTTTGCGTGTTTGTTTCTGTGTTTTGTGGTTTGCTGTCCTCCTTGAATGCTACTTTCCCTGTCCGATCTTTTTATATTTCTTAACTACCAAATAACAATAACAGCAATCTAGCCGTTAGGTCATAAAATCCAATTTATTTACCATATGCCGTATACGTGCAATCTGTTTTAGTAAAATTATTTTGACACCATCTTACCATGAAGAGGTATATCCTTAGCCAAAACAATATGGCTCGACAAGAAAATGCGTAAACAAATCTAAACGAGACACAATAAGAAAGAAAATCAATGTTGATGGTGCAGAATATTTCTATTCCCGCGAGGTATAATGTTGTTTTGTTAGATACTTCCAAGACAGCTGTCCTTTTACCAAATATATATTCAAATTTATTTCTTTATCAATAATATCTGAAGAAATTGCTATTCAAATGGGAGATTCAACGAATTAATTCGCACCACGGCTTGAAACAGACGATGTTTCTCCATAATATATCAGCATTGCACACTTTCAAGTCAAATATCCACGTTCGCCACACACACTGCGTCTGTCTTATTTGCCGCCAAAGTAATGGCTATGGAAAAATGCCACTGGTTATTTTAAATTAAAAGTTTAAGTAAGACCTCGGCCTTCCCATGTGTACTAACAGCAAAACAACCACAGGCGCGATTTTACGAGACAGTCAAATCCCTAGAAAAAGCAGATATAAAAATCGAACAGGAAAAATAGCATTCAAGGACGACAGTCAACCACAAACGAGTCAAAGTTTTAGGACGTAAACAAATGTTCTATAATCACACTGAAAATCATAAAAACAGAAGTCGACGACAAAGACACTCGGGAAGTGTTGTAAACCCATACTATCAAAAGAAAAGGTGTCTACTGGAGTAGTGGAAGTTGAATGTAGAATTGTCTACTGGGAGTGGGTTTAGGTTATGACTAAGTGATGGGAGTGTGGTTTATGCAAAGCGTGTAATGGGATTGAGGCTGTCAATTGAGCGGTTTCTACTTGCAGTCTGGTGGTTGAATGTAGAAGTGACTTCAGGTATTACAGTGGCTGAATATAGAGGTGACTACAGAGAATACAAAACAAACAACAATTACAAGAAAGGATGTGACACCACAAACATGAAAGGGTTGCCATTGGGGAAACCGCCCTGGAACGCTCAGTGGCAAAGAAGCCGCTTTAAAGCATGCCTTGAATTCACCAACCATTCTTGAGAATATAATTAGACTTAAGCCCAAGTATGCAAATTTCAATCACAAATATTTCTATAAGTTTAAAGTATAAACATTCATTTCAAGCTGCTATATATAAGTATGATACATACTAATAAATAACAACTTCATACGATTGTTTATCTTTGAAGGTCATGGAAATATTTGTGAACGAAATTTGAGTACTTGATTTCAAGTCTAAGAATAGTTTGAAGAATGGTTAGTGAATTCCAGGCCTGGTTTATGGTACACTAAACATCACTCTTACCCTATTGTAATCCCGATACAATGGAACAGGGTAAATAGAGAAATCCCAACCAGGCTATATCCTCTAACAAACTATGCAGCGTCAATAGGCAAACAAGTATAACGCAACGATGATCATGTGTATATGAATGAAAACAACACACGTCTCGAAAGCCACAAAGCAAATACTCAGTGGAGAGAACAAACCGATAAGGGCACGACAAGAAAAGATTGAAGACAAACATCAAATGTTACCATCCCTTACAGGATTAATGTAGATGTTATCATAGGGTATACCGTATGTCGGGTCATCAGCGCACAATCAAAGAGGAAAGCATGTTGACTAACTGTAAATGATTCTAGCAATTTGTTTCAACCAAACCGAGACGAGACTGCAATATTTCTTGTATAATCGTGTTCGGCGATTTCCAAATTTCTTTTTTCATACACTTTAGCTTTCTTCAAAAGTTAGTCATTCATACTCTTTTTCCTAATGTTAGTGTTTATCTCTTGTTTCAAAATAATATAGAGAACTATTTATTGTGCGCTTGTGCATCGGCAGTGACTGAAAACGAAGCATACTAATTATTCCAGTAAATTAGTTTAGCTATTCAAAAAAAGCAAAAACGTGATATTCTTCTATTAAAATATTTACGTTCCCTGTTGTTCGCCAACACCGACCAATTATATTGTAACGATCTAAGGGTTTATGTCTGCTATTCTCAATTATTTATCTGCTTTTCTAATGGTATCTCTATACTAAAATACATATTATTATATTTTTCAATGCAAATGCCCGCATTGTTCAAGAGGCAAAAATGCTTGCCAAACGAACTTCTATTGCTTTTATGAATATTGCGTTCTATTAACCCGGGGCTAGGGGCGTGAACGGGAGCAAGCATCTGAGAGAGAGCATTCTAATCCTGTGAATGCTTTTCTAATGGTATCTCGATACTAAAATACATATTTGTATATTTTTCAATGCAAATGCCCGCATTTTCGAGGAGTCATAATCGGTAGCAAGCCTATTTCACTACCATTTATGAACAATCAAACCGTGACTGCAATATTTCGTATTTATCGTGTTCGACCTTTTCCAAACTTCCACTATCATACTTTTCTTCTGCTTATATTCTTTATAGTCTTCAATGACACAGCTTGAGAAATGTCCATACATATCTGGGTAAGGATTGTAAAGTTGTATAATGATATATGTCGGTCAGACTTAATCATATATTTATTATATTTATATGACTGGAGCGTCTGAAGCGTTTGCAGATGGTTTATTAAATAAATATTTACTGTACTACTACTACCACTACTACTATTAGTGCTACTACTACTACTATTACTGCTACTACTACTACTACTACTATTACTACCGTTGCTACAGCTGCTGCTGCTGCTTCTACTACTACTATTACTAGTAGTAGTAGTACTACTACTACTACTACTACTATTACTACTGCTACTACTGCTGCTTCTACTACTACTACTACTACTACTACTACTACTACTGTTGTTCTACTACTACTACTACTACCACTACTACTACTACTACTACTACTGATACTTTTTAGCTATATATTTTTGTTAAGCATACTGTCTGGCAATCTTTGTCAAAATATACATAATATGGCGTCGATTCTTAAACGATGAAAAAAGACATGGACATATGTATAATCCTTAAAAACCAGACCGATTATATAGCGGCGTTTGAGCTATGCGAGAGTATTCATTTCAATATAAGTATTTCCGCATTGTCGAGGTGGCAACCACGTTTATCAAACGAACTTATTCTGCTTCTGTCCTTTATATCATTTATTAACACAGCTTGAATAGTAATTTACTATTCCGAAATAATCCGAAGAAGATACAAATGAAGAATAACATCTCGGCGAATCTATATTTGATGAACATTACTTAAGTTATACGAATTTATTTTGAAGAATGTTTTTACATAATTTCCAGGAATGTATTTTGGAGAATGTTTGTACGTAATTGTTAGGAATGTGTTTTGCAGAATGTCTGTACGTAATTTTCTGGAATGTATTTTTGGAGAATTTACATAATTTCCTATAACCAATAAGTGTGCTGTTATAGACGATACTTTATTTATTATGAAGTGAAAACTGAAATGCAGAGAAAAAACATTGTAACCAGCTGCTATCATTTTGAGATATAGCTAGCCTAAAGCATTTTCTTATTTTGCACCAATGAAATTGAGCGCAGTATTTAGCCCTTGACAACCCGGAAGTGATATGCGAGTGTAGAAAGCATATCTAAATGCAGTTTTATTATACCAGAATTGTCTTACTCCAAAAGTTCAGGGATAAGTAAATGATAGTGTTGACCATATCTTTTTCAAGACGTTTTTTTAATACTACTTACGTGGATGCGTGTGCACGCAACGACAACTAAGGTGCAACTAAAATAGTCTCACTTTTGTTTGCATTAATTTAATATACCACCGCGTTTGAATGTTTTATTTAAGATTTAGGATACTTCCTAAAGTTTCAAAAATATCGTCTATACAATATAGCTGAATATGGCAGTCTCAGTAACGTCAGTAACATCGAATATGCAAAGTAGTATCTAAACAAGCAATGTTTTGTGGTTGCGTGTTAGAAGGATATATAGACAGTATAAATTCCCGATAAATTTTAGATATGGAAGGCTGTTGTGAAACTCCACAGATCATCACTTAATGCACCAAAAACACAAATAAAAAAGGATTATCGAGGGATTTAAGGATATAATTGGCATCCATAGCGACGCCAATGCACAAAGCAAACAGATAGATATATGTAAACTTATATTGTATGCTCTCCAACTGGAGGAAAATAAAGAATCAATCAGCTATTTTTTATTGATTTAAACTTTACAAGTTTATCATCATATACAATATGACAGAATAAACAAAACAAACAAACAACAAAAACATAATTTTGCACACTAGTTTCATATAAATTGTATTATTGAATAATTTGAAATATTAAATACTTGAATAAATATGTGGAAATGACACTGAACTTAAACTTACGCAAATTAACTTAAATATTAAATTAAAAAGACAATTGTGTTCTCATTATCACAAAAGCAATAACATAAATAATTAATTGATAATAGTTTTCATTCGAGGATAAACCTAGATTTGAGTAAACAATAAATCATTACGAGAATCAAATGCTTCTTTTGTAAACCAAGATAAATTAAACAACTCATATTATTACGTGTTTTCATTAGCTCAATGAATTTTAAAACACTTGGATGTTTATAATAGTACTTTTTAATGTATTTTCTTCTTATATTATCATAAACAGGACAAATCAAAACAAAATGGTATTCATCTTCGATGTCATTAGAATTACAAATGGTACAATAACGTTGGTTTCTTCTAATCTGTTCTGTGCGTAGCGCCCAGTTTCAATTCGCAGTGAATGTGACGATAGTCTTAGTTTTGATAAAACAATTCGCAACTTACATGGCAAAATATCGAGATATGGTTCATATTCAAAAATACCTTTAAAATGTATATACATTGACAAAACTCTATTATTTACAACATCGCTGTTTCACTTTTGAACAAAACAATCGACTAAACGCTGTTTAAAAACAGTATGAAATGTTTTCAACGGAACACTATTTGGATTATTCCAAACATAGCCAAAACCGTACTCGTTTAGAAGATTTTTAACATTCCCAGTCCAATTATTACGCCAATTTTCTATGTTATTGACGGAATTATTGTAAATAGTAGAAATTATAATATTGTCAGAGTTAACTGTTTTGCACCAATATTTAACGATTCTAGCATAGCGCAATTTATACAATGGATACCGTCCAAATTCCCCGTAAATACCCGCATTGCTAGTAGAAGTCTTAACATTTAAAATACATTTACACAATTTTAAGTGAATCCTTTCAATTTCTTTCGACTTAGAAAATCCCAGGCTTCACAATCATAATTCAAAATGGATCCAACAAAGGAGTCGAATAATTGACACATTGTCTTCGGTTTAAAATTAAACTTATTAGTATTAGCAATTAATATATGCGAAGCCTTTAAACCCTTCCCTGCTAAACTTACTTGATTTAAAACAAATGTTCCGGTATAATTAAAAATAACTCCCAGATAATTAAAATCGTTAACTATTTCT